>JAJIBD010020877.1:0-149158 GCA_021461705.1 Cryptotis parvus
AATGGCTCTAGTCCAATGGTCATCTCCAAATCACATTATCCGACCAGCCCGTCTGATTTTCGATGTTCTGGCAGATGAGACAGCGTCCTTGATTTTAGAATAGCCAGAGGTCAGAACTCCGGATTCCCTCTCTCACTTGAGTGAGGCGTGATATTCCAAGCATGGCTCTTTAGATTCCTCTTTGGGAGACCTGAATGGTATTCTCATTCTGCTTTCCTAAGGCCCAGGTCTCTGAGGTGTATATCAATGCAGGGAGAACTGTGGAGTCAAAGAGGTGTGCCCGTACCGGAGGTTCTTTGTTCTTTGGACTATTGTTTGATGTTTTTGAAGGCAGTCCATGCCACTCTTTTCCTCCTGTGCAACTCAGCTTTCAGGTCGTTCATCATGTTGACTCTCGACCTAGGTACACATAGCTGTTGCATTCAGAGATGTTTGTTCCATTGAGAGTGAATTGGGCCTCTGGAACTAGTTCATTTCTCATGAACATAGTTTTGCTGAGATTCAGCTGTAAACCTATCCTTTCACATTCTCGGTCGAAGTCAGCCAGGATTTGTGCCGCTTGGCTAATGTTTGGTATTATTAGAACAATGTCATCAGCGAAACATAAGTGGTGTAGTTGCTGGCCATCTATCTTCACTCCCATTTTTGCCCATTCTAATTGCCGCATGATGATTTCGACATGATTTATTGATATCATAATACACACACACACACACACATATATATATATATATATATATATATATATATATGTGTGTATCTATTCACATGGCCAATTCTTGCCCAGTCTTCAGCACCACATAGGGTCCCCTAAGCACTAACAGGAGTAAGTCCTGAGCATCACTGAGTATGGCCTAGACCCCTCACTAAGGAAGTCAACAAACCAACAAACTGAATATTGGTTAGTATTTTATTTTATGGGGCTGAAGAGATAGTCCAGCAGGTAGGGCGTTTGCCTTGCATGCAGCCAACTCGATATTCCACGGCATCCCATATGGTCCCCAAACACTGCCAGGAGTAATTCCTGAGTACAGAGCTAGGAATAACCTCTGAGCATTGCTGGGTGTGATTCCCCAAAAAATAGTATTTTATTTTCCATTTACAATTTTCTTTTGGTCATGAAACTTGGTACAGAAGTGGTTTCATGAAATTCAGCTTTGAAAAAAACCTAATGCACTTTCTTCTCACTTTCACCACTATAGGACTGTGATCCAAGCATACCATCTTTGGGGGATTATTTTAATCATTTCTTGTTATGTACTGAGTTATAGCTTCCTTCGATGTGTATGTTGAAGCCCTAACTCCTTATATGACTATATTTGTGTAGGGATTTTAAAGAGAAGGTCTACTTAACTTTGAATGAAGCAGAAGACAGGGGCCACGATCCAAAAGGGATTATGAGTCCATATAAGAGAAAATGAAAGGGGTCCTTAGAAGTTAGGGCTCTGGCCATATAGGGCCATTCAAGGACACAGGAGAAGTCGACCATCTGCAAGCCTGTGAGAAGAGCCTCAGATAAAAACAAACATAGCCAACACTTTGATCTTGAACTTCTAGTTTACAGAGCTGGGAGAAAACACATTCTCGTTGTTTAACTCACGCAGTCAGTCATTTTATGCCGGCAGACCAGCCAATTCTAATACCTCCTGACCCATCTCTGGCTTTGCCTTTGCTTCTAATTGTTTGCTACAGAGCTGCAGGATGCGCCTTGTTAAAATGTGATCAGGATCTGAACCTTTCTGGCTTCACTGGCAGTTCAAACAATAACACTGCAGCCCTCACTCCCTATGGTGCAATACTATGTTCCCTCTGTTCTCGCTTTGATCTCTCTTCCTAAGTTCTCCTTTCCTCATGGAGCCTCCAACACTGTGGTGTTTGTTCTTGAAGGAATGCCAAGCACATTGTGTTAGAACCCTGGCCTGGATCGTTTTGCCCAAGCACTGTTCCTCCAGATATCAGCAAGCCCCTAGATGCACTTTTTCCTTCTTCGGGGCACTGCTCAATGTCATACTTTTTAGTCAGGCATTATGATGGAGCAACCTAAAAAGCGCAGACTGTACCCTCTGCCCGGTGCTGGCTCTGCTTTGTGACTCATCACCTCTGAGTGTACTGCACCTTTACTTTTGCTTGTTTGAGTTCGTTCCTGACTGAACAAATACAGTTTCTAATGCTCCTTCCAGCTGTAAGTATCCTGCTGTGATATGAATTTATTCCAGGGGACTTCCCATGCAAGGCTAAGGAGCTCATTTGCAGAAAGCAGAAGGAATGAAATCAGAAAGCAAGGTTCAGTGTGTGTGTGTGTGTGTGTGTGTGTGTGTGTGTGTGTGTATGTAAGTAAGGGGGTGGGGTGAAGGAGAGGCTCTCAGGCCTTGGGAAATAGCAACCAGAGATGATGAAAATGGGATTCTTGTCTCTGTCTTATGTTTAAGTCAGACAAACCCCAGTTGATTGACTACGGTGTGCTCTTGCTGGAGCTGGCAATAAATATCTGCCAACTGCATATCATTAACAAAAAGTTGGTCCTGTGAATTGGGGTGCCAGCTGCCATTGGCCATAATTAAAATGGAGTGTTATGGCATTATAATTCTGTTAAATGCAAAATCGTCTTGCTGTGAGAGGGGAGAAATGAAGAATGAATCTCATTAGAGACCAGAGAGGTTTCCATCAAACTCCCTGGAAAGCCACTTACTGTGCATGGAAATCAAGGTGGGGAAGGGTGCATCATCTTTGATAAGTGGTCAGAGGCAGCTGCTCATGGAGAAACAAAGTCACCCCCTCCGTTCCCCACCTATGGCTCTCTGCTGGGAAATGAGGAGGGCTACGGAAGTCACAGCTGTATTGCCAGGCACTGGGCATCTCAGCGACATCCTTCGGGACACCTTTGCCTCATTAGCACCGTCAGAAGATGATTGAGGCCATGGTCAGTTGGTGCAGTCAACCTCTCTGAAAGATGGAGTGGAAGGACATGGGGAACTTTGTCCTGGGGCAGCTGTACAGTCATGTCAAGAGGCTGTGAACTCTGAAGGCAACTAATGATTGCTCAGCAGCTGCACTCAGGGCAGCTCCTGATCAGCCACCAACTGGGGAGGCCTGGGGACAGTGCTGCCAGGTGACAGCTGCAGCCTCTGCCCTAGTGGATCCTCCTGCCTCTTATTAAAGGGTCATTTCTGGGGCCAGAAGCTGGAAGCACAAGAACGGAAGCCTCATGTCAGCTGTTGGCAGAGGGGGTGGTGTCGAGCATTTGGTGTCACATCTGGCGTCCTTGATCTGGTTACCATGTTCCATATTTCATTTCCTGTTGGATCTTAAGGGGTGAAGTCAGTCATTCACAGAGGCTGCGAGGGTGGAGAGAGAGAACCTTCTCCTGCACGCTCAAACCTACTGGTCACTAAACAAAGGCACTTCTGTGGTCTCTGGAAGGAAGCATGACTTGGGATAGGGGCTTCTCTCCTCTGCTGACTACTATAGCTTTCATTCCCTTGCTCTGGAGAGGGACCCCTCACCCCTGTGGCCTTCAGGAAGACCCCAGAACCAGCGTTTCCGCAGACCTTAAGGTTCCCACACATTCGCCTGTCCTTCCCTGGGAAGGGGAAATTGCTTACACTTGTGACATGTCAGCGTCATTGATCCATGATCTCTTCCTGGGTGCAGACTCATGATAGCTAGAAGGAACGGAGACACCGATGGCTACCAGAAGTCTGAATGGGGCTAGGGGCTGGCAGGGCAAGGGATCTGTAAGCAGAGGCTCTTAGGGCTGAGGTCATGGGGTTTGGACCTGGGTTTGTGTCTTGGTTTTTCCTCTGCAAAGTTGTATAGTGTGGGTAGAATCCACATCTTTAGGTGGGGTGGCAGTATAGAACTTGGAAGGTTTGGGCTGATGTGGCTAAAGAAGATGATTTTGGGGGTATACCCAGCAATGCTCAGGGTCACTCCTGGATCTATACTCAGGAATCACTCTAGGTGGTGCCTCAGGGGACCATAATGGTAACTGAAGATCAAACCCTGCTCGACTGCCTTCAAGGTAAGCACCCTACCTGTTGGACTGTTTCTTCTGGCTCCAAGAAGATGAGATTTACTTGAGGCAATACTGTTAATGATACGGTTTTGGAGACTAATAAATGGGCGATGCAACAAGTACCTTAGAACTAACTAGACTACAGAGCTACATCTTCATGACAGGGCTGTGGCAAGGGTTTTGGGGGCACTCTGGTGGAGGGTGTGGTGTTGGAATATTGCATGCATAAAACCATATTAACTGTATTGTACATAATGGTACCTAAAAAATTTAGAGGATTTTAGTCATGTACCACTCAAATAACACCATTGTGTCCCCTACCCTCCATTTTATCTTAGTGTTTTCTCCCAACCCACCCCACTGTCAAGAAAAACTAATTCTGTAAATCAGTTCTCAGGTTCTGTAGCCTATGACCACTGGTCAGTCTCTTACTGCATCTCTTTATATCCCACCCAGAAGCCAGATCATGCTGTGTCTGTCCCTCTCCTGACTGACTTCACACAATACCATATTCTCCAAATCATCCACATAGTGGCAATACATCCCACAAATTGGCAAAAAAATACTTGCCCATCACTCATCTGACAATGTATTCATATCCAAGATATGTACAGAATTTATAAAACTTAACAACAACAAAACAAACAGCATCAACAAAAAAAATTGGGGAGAAGAGATGACCAGACACTTCCTCACTGAAAATGTGCAGGGGCTGGAGAGGTAGCCCAGAGGTTAAGATGCTTCCTTCCCATGGGGCCAGCCCTGGTTCAGTCTTCTGTACCACATATGGCCCCCTGAGCTCCACCAGGAGTGATCCCTGAGCACAGAAACAGAAGGAAGCCCTAAGCACAGCTGGGTGTGGCCACCAAAATCATCAAACCAAAGTAGAAATACAAATGACCGATAGGTTATGAAAAAGTGTGCTTCATTAACCAATCATTGGGGAATTTCAAATCAAAAAGAGTGAGAGGAGCAATGATACACACACACGCATCTAGAAATCTCCAAGGAGACCAATAAACTGAAGACATGCTACCTGCCCATCCCCAGAACAGGCTGAATGTGGGGGATCCTGAAGGGAGACGGCCTCCCTCTCCCTGCTCGTCTCAACAAAGTCCCCAAAGCCAGAGGCTTCCACTCACAATCACAGTTACTTCCCAGGCTGGATTTCACTGCTAGAAAGAGTCCCACCCATGAGAGAAGCTGTTTTCAAACTCAGGTATGCAGGTCAACAGTGGCTGATTTCTCCAGACCTTCTTGGAGCCAGTGTTTGACCCCTCTCCCATGCCCCATCTTCCAGAAGGTCAGGTGGCTGCACCCAGGAACTACTCCAGGTGCCATTGCAACCTAACTCCAGTCATGACCCACACATGCATCTAGAAATCTCCAAGGAGATCAATAAACTGCAGACATGCTACCAGCCCGCTGTGCTAAAAAAAAAAAGTAATACTGCTTTGTTCTTAAGGTATGTTCCACTCTGTAAGAACAAAGCAGTATTTCTCATACAGAGGGATCAAATGACCCAATGAGTCCAGGGTAAGATTTAATAAGTCCTATTAACCTTCTTCTAAGAATATATTTTTGACCATATTCAGAAAATTAGCTCTAACAAGCAATATAAATTAGATTATTCAGTATAGGCCCAGAATAGGTTCAAACAGTATTGTGAAAACTTGAAATAATAATGACCAAATTCACACATAACAACCCAGGAAAAAGGCTATGACTCTATCAATACCGATGCTTGTTTAGTATGCCAAAGCCAGTAACAAAAATGTTTATTTTCCTGACCCCGAAAGAGCCCTTAATGCAATAGCAGTAAGAAAGGCGAACAAGCAGTGCCTGATAAAATTTCACGGCCAACCCAGGCTGCCAAAACGAAGAAGAACTAAAATGACTGTCTGTACTTTCAATGCACGTACACTGGCATCGGAAGCATATATTGAGGATCTGATGGTGCAAGCACAAAAGATCAAGTACGACATCATTGGTCTTCAATCATTGGTCTTCAATTGACGGTTTTGTCTGACCGATGTTGCTGTCATCCCCAAATTCCAAACAGGATCGAACCACCATCTCCTTCATGCAAAATTCTACTTCACGCAACAGGGAGAAAAGGCTGCAAAGTCTAAGAAGAGAACTCCCAGAATGACCACCCACTGGGAACTCTTCGGCACCATTGCAGCAACATGGGAAGATACCATCATTGGCGACATCGATGAAGAATACAACCGACTGGTTCAGCACTTCCATGATTGTGTGAAGAATGCCAAGAGAGAGAAAGACACAAAAGGACGAGTGTCTTCAAAAACTCTTGAGCTCATTCGCCAATGTGGCAAGGTGCGAGCCTCAGGAGACGAAATGCTAACGTCCAAGCTTGCAAAGCGGTGCAGAGAAGCGATAAAAGAAGACTTCAAAGACAGAAGAGCAGAAATACTGGAAGATGCAGCAGAAGCCGGAAAAGCATTTGCACCGCCGCCTGTCCTTTGCCAACTATAAGACCAAGATGACTGCCCTCCAACGCCCTGGTGGATCTATCACATCTTCCAGAAAGGCAATGGAGAAGATTATCCATGACTTCTACTCAGATCTCTTTGATAGCCATGTCCACCTGCCCACATACCAAATTCCACAGGATGGATATGTTATTCCCAACGTTCTCTCTTCTGAAAACCGACATGCCATTTCATCGGTAAAGAAGGGGAACAGCACCAGGCCCAGACAAAGTTGACCTGAACACCTGAAGAATCTGCCGTCGGTACTCATCAATACACTAGCTCAGCTCTTCACACTCTACCTGTCTGAATGTAAGGTGCCCTCCCAATGGAAAACCAGCAGGACAGTTCTACTGTTCAAGAAGGGAGACATTCACAACATCAGCAACTATCGTCCCATCTGCCTGTTTTCTGTCATCTACAAGCTGTTTACACGAGTCATCCTGAACAGGATTGGCAGAACACTAGGTGAAGGACAACCATGCGAGCAAGCTGGCTTCCGGAAAGGATTCAGCACAATCAACCATATCCACACGGTAGCCAAGCTCATTGAGGTTTGTAGGGAGTACAGATGCTGCTCTGTCTCACGTTCATTGATTTAAAGAAAGCCTTTGATTCTGTGGAGTCTGAAGCGGTCATCAAAGCCCTAGCCAAACAGGGGCGTTCAAACCTAATACATCAAGATTCTTCATGAGCTGTATTACGGATTCACCACCAGGATATCACCATTCTACAAGGAAGTGATCATTGATGTCAAAAGAGGGGTTCGGCAGGGTGATACCATTTCACCAAAACTTTTCAGTGCCACCCTCGAGAACATCATGTGACAATTAGAATGGGAAAGAATGGGAGTGAAGATAGATGGTTGGCAACTACACCACCTTCGCTTCGCTGATGATATCGTTCTAATAACACCAAATATTAGCCAAGTGGCACAAATGCTGGGTCCAATGGAAATGTTACTGGCACCGGTTCGGGCAAATCAATGAATAACAGGATTCAAGTGATCAAGTGATCAAGAAGTTGCAATAATCAATACAGTCAGTGATGACTAAGGGAGCAGACATAAGGATGGGGGAGGGTAGGAAAGAAAGGTGTTTGGTGGGGGGCACACAGGTGATGGGATTGGTGTTAAATGATGGATGCTTGTAACAACTCCACTGTGAAAGACTTTGTACTTTGTAAATCACAGTGTTTAAATAAAGGGAGGAACCAATAATGAGGGGCCGAAATGATAGTTCAACGGATAGGCCATTTGCCTTGCATGCGGCCATCCTGGGTTTAATCTGGCATCCCATATGGTCCCCCCAGCACTGGCAGGAATAATTCCTGAGTGCAGAGTCAGGAGTAACACCTGAGCATTGCTGGGTTTTACCCAAAAAATTAAATAAAAAGAGAGATATCACCTCTCACCAGAGACAGGCACCTCCAAACAATCAGTGTTGGGTGTGGATGGGGGCAGAGAGGAACCCCTGTCCACTGCTGGTGACGAATGTGCGTGGAGGGCTGTTCAGGCGGTAGAAATACCTGCAGCAGAGACAGGCACACCTCTTGTCCTGAGAGATCTCCCTGGCTCGTAGGTTCACAGGACCCGGTGTGTCTCCATTTGTTTTCCAACCCTGACCCTCCCCTTTTCGTCTTCCTTTCACCCACACACCTTCTTCACTGTGACCTCTGTCACCTTCTACTAGAAGAAGGTCTTCCTAGACCCCCGTCTTCCTGAGTTTCCGGCTCCATCCGATTTCTCCTGGCGGGGTCTCAGGACCTGCCTGGCTCTCTCTGAATTTCCCGCCTGCACAGTAGGACACAGGCATGTCGTCTCTCCGTGGCAGGTGTTGGGGGGCTGGGAGCTGAGCATCTACTTTTTTTTTCTGATCATGGGACTCTTGTGGTGTTGTTCCAGTTACACAATGTCTTTGCAGGGTTTCCTGGTGCCCTTCCCCAGGTTGGCTTCTTTGAATGAGAGGGCGGGGCTGTCATTACCTAGAGAACAGTGGTCAGCACCCAGAGCTTGGCAGATACAGTCCCAAGACGCCAGAGAGAAGGTTCCTCCCTTGCAGCACTGACCCACCACCACCCCAATCCCTTGCTTTCTGCTCTGTGGGGCAGGGCGTGGGGGGGGTGCAGCCAGAGCCGGAGATCACTTATGTTTCCAGAAAGAGGGAACTGATGATGAAGTTTCTTCTAATTCTAAGATATCTATTAAGCTTTCACAAGGAGCCAAATACTACTTATGGGTTATCTAATAGGCTGGTTCTTGCTCTCAGAGTTTTTAAAACACATAATCATAGCTTTTTTAGCCAGGGAAGGATTTGTTTTGATTGACTGAGCCTTACCCGAGCTGCTTTTTACCAGCTGGAAACCATAGAGCTGCCCTGTGCTGCCTTTAGCCAAACAAGAGAAGGGGAGCAATGTCGAACATCCTCAGCCCAAGACTGTCTCTCAGGGGTTCTTCCCCAGTCAGAGACTCTGTTGCTCAATATAGCCCTTCTTGCAGCCTCTTGAACAAGCCTTTCTTCTTGTTCAAGAAGGGTTCTCTGCATTTGTCTCTTCATAGTCCTCCTCATCCCTCATTTCCATTACTTAGATGAACCAGACGGAAGTTAGGGGCAGAGTGATCACATAATAACAAGCTGCTATCCCTTGTCCAACAAATATCAGCCTGAAGTTATTTTAGGGAGCTGGGAAGTGCTTAGGATCCCAGATGGGCTTGAGTTCAGACCTTGGTACTGCCTCCCTGGTTGTCCAACACACCCAACCTTATCCCCTCTCCACCCCCACAGTTATCAAATGGAGATAACAATAAGTTCCTTAGAATGAGGTTAAAATTTTACCACCTCGAATAAGGCTCTCAGTTGCTGCTTGGAACTTCCTGCCAGTCAGTCTGGAAGGTGTGTTAGCAATGAACATATCTCAGGCAATATGTCTCCCTTTGTTTGGAAGGAAGCTGAACGCCAGTGAGGGCATTTGCCCAGCACTGTCCTCAGTCCCTGGTGAGTATTAATGTAGCTAAGTGTCATAACAACCCCCTAAGGCAGAGGCCGTTATCATCATTCCCTTTTTACAGATAAAGAAATAAGGCAGCTGGAAGGCGGTTGAGTGAGGATTTTGATACAGGCAATCTAACTCTAACTCCAGAACCACTCTATCATGTTTGAAAAATAGGCACAAATCCAGCATGGGAGATGGCTCAAAGGGTTGGAGCACATGCTTTGCATGCAGGAGGCCTGAGCACCGAGCCAGGGGTAGCCCCCAGGACTCCACTGTGTGTGGCTCAAAAATAATCAAAAAGTAGGTGACTGAAGGCGTACATCAAGAAAATAAGCAAGTGAATGGTGCCCAAGCTATATATCATCAGACAGCTACAAGCTAAAATAACAAGGTAACACCCTGCCTCTGTTAGAATGGCAAAAACCCAAAATACTGACAACGCTGAATACTGGTGAGTGGAGCAAAATTCACCCTCATTTGTTGGCAGGAATCCAAAGTAGTAGATAGATTCAAAAATAGTCCGGCAGGGTTTTATTCCCCTCATAATTGAACATACTCTTCTGTACAACCCGGCAATTGCACTCCTTAGTATTTGTTCTTGGGAACTGAAAGCGTATATCCTCACAGAAGCCTACACAGTGTCACTAGTTGTTTTCTTTATTACCAAGACTTGTTAGCAACCAAGAGATAATTGGAGCAGAGATAGTACAGGGGGCTAGGTGCTTTCCTTGAAAGTGATAGACCCGACTTCATTCATTGGCACTATATGGTCCCTAGACATGATCTGGGGCCTCACCTGGTATGGCCCCTAGTACTACTATAGGGCCCTGAGCAGTGCTCTGACCTTGATCCCTGTGCCCTCTAATCTCTGGGAGGGGCTACATATACATATATAATGTACTTTTTAAAAGGCTCTGTCAAGCCATGAAAGAGGTTATTCTGAAAAGGCTACATAACTGTGTGATTCTAAGAGAAGGAAAAACTGTGTGGGGCCAGATGGGTAGTACAGTGGGAAGGTAGGCTGACATGGGGTTGACATATAGTCTCCCAAGCACTGCAAGAAGTCATTTCTGAGTGTAGAACCATGAGTAACCCATGGATATCTCTGGATGTGGTCCCAAACAAAAATATCGAAAAGGGAAAACTGTGAAGATAATGGAAAAATAAGAGATTGTCAGGAATTGGGAGGAAGAAGAGAGGAATTAGAGACACACATGAGAAATTTCAGTGAATATCCTCTATGTGATTAGAAATCTGCTTTTAAACATGTGTCATAGAATATAGAATGGCAAGAATAGAAACTCAGGACTTTGGGTGACAGTGGGTGTCAATATCTATTCATCAGATGCACCCAGTGTACAGCTCTGGTGGGAGAGATTGGTGTGTGGATGAGGGTGAGGTCCCCTATGCAGGATAGGAGCCAAGCGGAAATCTCTGTTCTTTCCAAGAGGAAATCTCTGTATTTAAAATTCATCTAAAAATAAGAATAAGAATAAGAATAAGATGAGGAGGAAGAGGAAAAGGAGGAGAAGGAGGAGAAGGAAAAGATGAGGAAGAGGAAGTAGAAGGAGGAGGAGGAAGAGGAAGAGAAGGAGGAGGAGGGGAAGAAGAAGAAAGAGGAGGAGGAAGAGGAGGAGGAACAGGAGGAGGAACAGGAAGAGGAAGAGGAAGGAAGAGGAAGGAAGAAGAAGGAAGAAGAAGGAAGAAGGAGGAAGGAGAAGAAGGAGAAGAAGGAGAAGAAGAAGAAGAGAAGGAGGAGGAGGAGGGGAAGAAGAAGAAGAAGAGGAGGAGGAGGAGGAGGAGGAGGAGAAGGAGAAGGAGGAGAAGGAGAAGGAGAAGGAGGAGGAGAAGGAGAAGAAGAAGGAGAAGAAGAAGAGGAGGAGGAGGAGGAGAAGGAGGAGGAGGAGGAGGAGGAGGAGAAGAAGAAGAAGAAGAAGAAGAAGAAGAAGAAGAAGAAAAATTATCTTTGGGTCTCTGTTTTCCTTTTTGGTTCTTCTAGGTCCTGATTTTAGCACCTAAGTTAGAAAAAACCAGAATTCCTAAAAGCGACCCAGAGTTCATCATGCAAACACATACTATGCCAAACTATTTGCATGTGAATAAGGAGAGCTTCATTGTAACACATGATATTGAGACTGAGCTGAGATTTAAGGAAGTTTCTAGATGTGCTAGTGACTAGAATAACTTCCTAATGACCTGGGCGTTTCTAGGTATATGAGAGCTTTGACATGTTGTTAGCAAATGTGATGCGGGTGCATGCTCAACAACCACAGGCCAGTGAGTCAGACACTCTTTAAAAACTCCAAGCTGTTGGTGAAATCAGAAAATGAAACACAGGCAGAACTTCAACATCACGCCACTCAGAGGCAACCTTTAGGGCAGAGCTGACGTGGAAGCCATAAACTCAGATGCTGGGTGCTGAAATGTTTGTTTTGCCCTTGCTCTTGCCTTAAGATATAGTATCAAAACTGGTAACATAGAAACTTGCCTAACAAATTCAGGGTGTGAACAGAACTGGCTAAGAGTCTGGGAGATGGTTCAGTGGTCCTACCCGTGTACCAGAGTCCCCTGAATACCATCATCTTGGTGTCCCCAGCACCACCGGGCCCAAGCAGCACTGTATTTCCCACCTGACCAGTCCTGTTGGTCAAGCACTGCTACGAATGGCCGCAGGACTCCCTGAGGACTGCTTACAACACACTTACCTCACCCCCAAAAGGCAAAACACAACAAAACCGGACCAAAGTCAAAGTAATATTTGAGGGGTCAGAGAGATTAAGCTGCTTAATAAAGGACAGAGATTTAAGGTGTTGCTTTGCAAACTTTATATCCCACTTTAAATCCCCAGACAATTATGGTTCCCTGAGCCCACCAGGAGTGATTTACGAGCACAGAGCCATGAGTATCACCAGAGCATCAACAGGTGTGACCCACGCCCTCCAACATAAAAACAGAAATCAAGTGAAAATTCTAGAGTAAAAGTACAAAGTGGGGAGAAAAAAGTAAGATTAGATTGAAATAAAAATGAAAATTGTCATTTGTAGGCGAATGGGATGGTTTCCAGGCAGGACCTTTCTTTGCCATCAGATGCTGCCTCCATTTCCCCTGGTCTATACCAGGGGAGAATTAACTCAAGGCTTACAAATGGAAGTCTCAGCTCTGTCTTCAAAAATCTGAAGGGAGGCAGGAGATAGTGTACAATTTGGGCCCATGCCAAGAACACCCCTGTCTGAGTACAATCCCCTCACCACAAGGTCCCCAAGCACCGTAGGGTGCAGCTTTGGAAGACCCTGAGCATCACAGAGTTGGCCTGGGAAATCTCTAGTATTGCATCCTTGGATCTTTGCATAGAACTCCAGGCCTGGGAACTAGGTTAAACAGCTAGAGCGCATGCTTCAGAGGCTAGTGGCCCAGAGTCTAACCCTGGTGGCACACGATCCCCTGAGAACCACCTGGAATGATTCCTCACACCCTGGGTTGGTAATAGCACCTGGGCACCACTGGGTGTGGCCCCAAAATAAACAAAGAATCTCGGCTAGCTCAATAGTACAGCTGGTCAGGTATTTGCCTTGATCGTGGTTGATCCAGGTTTTATTCCTGGCATCACATATAGTTTCCCAAGTCCACCAGGAGTACAGCCCTAAGCATAGTCCTTGTGACCCCAAAGAAACAGCAATCTGAGAGCATATTACAAAGCAAGGCTGCTGAGTTCAGGTGTGCTGATAGTCAGTTAGAGGCTAATTCTCTTTGCTGTCCTCTGAGCTTCTGTTTTCCTCACAACATGTGTCCTCTGAGCACTCAACCTTTTGTGAGGTGGTCAGACATGGATATACATGTGTGTGTATACACACACACACACACACACATATATATATATATATATATATATGTATACAAGACCCACCTTCACTTTTTGCTTTAGAACATATAGAAAGACTGCCTCTCCTGCCCCCGCCCAACAAAAGATTTTCAGAGGTTCCACGCCTGTCTTTACATGTATGTGGTTTGTTTTTGTGTTTTCTTTTTTTGGTTTTTGGTCCACACCTGGCAATGCTCAGGGGTTACTCCTGGCTCTGTGCTCAGGAATTTTATATATTATTGTCCACATTTCTTAAAATAGTTTCCATGCTGACATAGTATTCAATAAGAATGATCACAGTCTGTTTCCATGAATAATTAGTTTTGGGAATGGAAAAGAATATGTGGGAAAAGCTTCTTTGATAGTAAATATATATACATATATACAGATAATATACTTGTATTATACAAATAATATATCTGTATATACGTATGCATTATTGTATATATAATATATGTATAATTATATATGTGTGTATAATATATACATATATTATGTATATATGTATATATGTTATATACATATACATATAGCATATATGTATACGTTACATACATATACATATAACATATATGTATATGTGCACACACATATACATGCACATATATGTCATGTGTGTATGTGCATGTATGTATGCACATACATGTATGTACACATACATACACACATGTATATACATAACATATATGTGTATATACATATACATATAACATATATGTATATATAACAAATAATATATATGTATATACATATGCGTGTGTGTATATATATGTGTGTACATATACTTTATTTCTAGACTCAAAGTCATTTGCATCTCAATGTTTTGGGCAGCCAGGGCACTAATACTCTGCTAAGACATAAAGGAGACTTTCCTAGCAGGAAAAGTCAAATAAGTTTTCAGTCTGGCGTGAAAAGGTAAGTGACTTTCCTGAAAATATTAGTACTGTTTTTCTAATTAGTACATTACTTTATTGGTGATTCTAAGAGCTGCTCAAAATAAATGGCTATCATTAGAACTACTTGATAGCCTACTCAAAATGATAAACCACAAAAAATTTCCATTTTGCAACAGCCCAGGTCGTATTTTCCATTCACATTTCTTTATTATGTGAGAATAATTTGGGCATATGGAGGCTAATTTGAAAATGCATCAATATGAAACTCTGCAATGATTATTGTTCATTAACAAGGGAATGAGTTATCTTTTTTCACTCTTCCAAACCATTGCAAAGCCAATCCCTCACACTGGAGGCCAGGTGGTCAGCCATGGGGATGAGGTGATAACAGAGAGACACCAGAGACCCAGATTTCCAGGCTGTGGTTAAAGATGACAATGCCTGAGTGCTGCTAATGAGTCCTGCCTGCGAAGTTAATTAAATGTCAGCTAAACAGCATTGGTAGGTCATTGCAGTCAAATGTCTCTTGGAAGCTCTCTGTGGTGTCTTCCCCAGGATCCACCTGCAGATGGTAGGTGGATCCTGACATGGGTGCCATGGGCAAGAGTTCCCTGTGTCCCTTGGGCTGGGCAGGCAGCTCTAGCAAGGATAGGATGAGAGGCAAGGAGAAGAGGAAAGGGGAGACTGAACTGCTGGCAAGGGGGCAGAAGGGGAGCTCTCAGCTCCCATCTGCTCATCTGAGAGCCTGGGGGTGGTATAATCATGATGACTGTCCCCATTTACCCTCATTTCCCTCTGAACATTTCATCTTGCTCAGAATGTCATTCTCCCCATTGCATTGCTTTGTGCTATTTTCCAGTTAGGCTGTGGCCCCTCAGTCAGCAAATAATTGTCATAATGTTACTAGATACCCTTCTTCCTGCCCAATCATCCCTCTCCAGAAATGATATTTAGAGATTAAATGTTGGGTCCTTGTCAGATGCTAGGCAAACAAATTGATTGATTGGTTGGTTGAGGCATCACCTGGAAATTAATGTATTGTATATCCCTGTTTAGCTGAGAGCATGCAATGTACCCCTCACTGGAGGGGTGGGATGCAGTGTGCATTTGAGCATTGAACTGTGCTGGGAACCGTTTAAATGTACAGTCAGCCTGGGGCCAGAGTGGGTACAGTGTGTAGGTCATTTGCTTTGCATGCAGCTGAACCTGGTTCAATCCCTGGCACCCCATAATGGTTCCTGGAGCTGGTCAGGAGCGATCCCTGAGCCTGGAGCCCAAAGTAATCCCTAAGCAACACTGAGTGTGCAATGCCCCCACCACTACCACATCACCAAGGTAGGTATAGCAAACCTCTTCATCCCAAATGGTCCTCTCTGAGAGGCTCACTTCTGTACAGTTAAATCCAGACAGCATCAAAAATGCTTAGAGTGGGCTGGAGTGATAGTCCAGCGGGTAGGGCGCTTGCCTTGCACCACGGCCGGCCAGTGCCGGCCAGGGTTTGATCCCGGCATCCCATATGGTCCCCGAGCACCGCCAGGGAGTAATTCCTGAGTGCAGAGCCAGGAATAACCCCTGAGCATTGCCGGGTGTGACCCAAAAAGAAAAAAATACATGCTTAGAGCTTAGGGATTAAAATGACAAGGGGAGTGCAGAAAAGATATTCTTTGTGATAGGCACAGAAAGCTCTTCTTCAGAGACTCAAGGCCAAGTGCAACCAAATACAAACAAGTAGTATAGGCATGCTGATTTCAGGCTGAATTAACCCGGTCAGAAATTGGACCAAATTCCCCTACCACTTCAATCTTTTTTCTCTCTCCCCCACTTTATTTAAACACTGTGGCTTTCAAAGATGTTCACGATGCATTTGTTACATGCATTCAATATTCCAAACCCCATACCGCCACCACGCTGACCTTCCCTCCACCATTGTCTCCATCTTATTAACCACCCCTCAAGCCTTCCCCCAGACCAGGCCCCAAATTATTTTATATTGCTGTTACCACTAAATGGTTAATGGAGTTATCAAAAAAATACTTCAGTAAAAGAGAATTTGTGTTATATTCAACTATGGGAACATTAAGTCTGGGGGCTTACTAAGCTGTTGTTGCTAATTGAGCCTTCTGTGTTAATGTTTTTGTTCATTGAGGTTAGTTGGCTTCTATGTTTCATTTCTATCCAATCTGGTGTGCGCCTACTGGGCTGTTAGTGTTGTCAAATTGGGAGATGTCACTCCAGAAAATGCAGAAAATTTAGCTAGGCAGTAAGCTTACGAGGCAGAAATGGTGGGACATGATTGTGACTATCAGGGTGTTGGGAAGTCATGGGGTGAAGGAGGTCACCTACCCCGACTCTGAGAAGGCCAGGAATTTTCAGCCAAAAAAACCCCTAGTACCCCGGCATTTTCAATAGCTTGACATCTCTGGAGCTCAGTTCAGGTGGTGGAGTGCAGCTGTAGGCAAGGCATCCCCTTGGATCTTCTAAAAAAATATTGGGGGGGGTGGGGGTTGAGCCACATCCCACAGTGTTCAGGGCTTACTCCTGACTCTGTACTCAGGATCATTCCTGCCAGGCTGGGAGACCATATGGAATGCCAAGAGTCAAACCTGGATTGGCCACGTGGAAGACAAGTGCCCTGCCTGCTCTAGTATTGCTCCAGCCCCTAAAGGAGTCTTTGAAAACTATAGTTTTGGTGACTTGCTTATAACTGTTCAATGTAATAATATAACAAATAATTGTACACCACCACCACCAAAGTGCCCATCTCTCAATTTTTTTTTATGTTTGGCCTTTTAGCCTCCCAACCAGTGCTCGGGAGGTCAAGGGTCCCCCTGTGGTCCTCGGTCAGCTGAGCAGTGTTTTCAGTTCAAAGTGCCCAAAGGTGTGAGGGTGTTTGAGCCCTGCACTGCTGGGGGCGCTTGTGCTACCCCTGAGGTACTCCAGGCCCACACCAAGAGGCACTTGAGAAGCCAGATGTTGCTGGAAGTCAAACCCAAGCTGGACACTGTTGGGTCACTGCCCTAACCACTGGGCTATCTCCAACCTCCGTCCATTTTGGTTTCCTTAGAATCTGGCAGACACGTACATTGAAATAGCACAGAGAAAGTATAGCTCTACAGGTGTTCTCAAAGTTGCCATGCCAGTCTTTATCTCTAGGTTTGAACTTGACTATTGAAGATCTGAATCTTAGGAGTAATCAGAGACATTTCTTGCTGCCATCCCTCTCCTTGGAGCTGACTCAGGAAATGTCTGGTTTTAACGTTCGTATTCACTGTGACTATTAAAAATAATTATGCAGAGGGATGTTCTTTATGGTACCATTTTCTTAGGTAATAAAAGACAATTTGGTCAGGCTAATTGCTACATTAACCTTATTCCTAATCAAGCTCAGCTGATTAATTTAAAGGTTATTGACAATTGACATTTTTAGCAGAGCTTAATCAGGTTAACAAGTAATTTTAAAATAGAAATCTTATGAAGACTTCACTCTAAATTGATAAAATATGGAACATAAAACCCCACCCACTACCCACAAAAAAGGAAAAAAAATACAAGCATATAATTTACACGTATATTTTCTTTCATTTGTTATATATGATTACAGAAAAGAACAAAAGGAAATAATTTAGATTCTGATTAAATTTTAGCAACAAGCTATGCTAGAAAGGCCTGTCATATATTTAAAGCTTTAAAGAAAAGGCCCTGCCCTGATATGTAATATATATGTAGACACTCTGGGCTCTGTTTTTGAGTGAATAAAATTCAGATGTGCGGACTTCACCTCCTGGGGTCAGTGCCTTCTTCAGCTGTAAAACTACAGTGGTTTGGTCAGAAGATTTCAAAACTCCATGTCCCAGACACCTTAAAGACACGAACACTCCATTTGGCTGGTTTTCGTTGTGTAATAAGAGACTGATCTGCTCGCTGTTCTCTCCTTTTTTATCATCTGCGGAAAAGTGACTGTACTCTAGCCGAAGACATCTGTTTGCAATTTGCAGTCCCTGCGCTGCCTGGGGTTTTTGTAGGTGCCTCATCTGAAACTCTGAGTCATTTGTAGTTGTTAGCTAAGGTCCGTGGGGCTGGGCAGCATCTCCCCACTGAAGATCAGGGGAATGTTCTACTCTGTCTTCTGGGCTCTGAATTTCTAGGTTGTCCCAGGGTGGAGGTGAAACTGTCCTTGTTGGAACTGAGATGTGATGCTGAGAATTCTTGGTTGTTTGATGATCTTTCATCTGTTTTTTTTTTTTTTTGGGGGGGCATGTGGGCAGGAGGCACAGCCAGTGACACTCAGGGCTCACTCCTGGCTCTGCTCTCAGAAATTACTCCCAGCGGTGCTCTAGGTGACCATACGGGATGCTGGGGATCGAATCCGTATTGGTTGTGCGCAAGGCACATGCCCTACCAACTGTACTATTGCTCCACTCTGAGGATCTTGAATGAATATCTTGAATGAACTCTGGTATTTTGTTTGTTTGGGGTTATGGCACACACACCACTGTTTCTTACTCCTGGTATTAGTCCAAAGGCTTACTCCTGGTTCTGGGCTCAGGGATCACACCTGCTGATACTCAAGGGATCATATTGGCTAGAGATTGAACCCAGGCTGACAGCAAGCAATGCAAATGCCTTACCCGCTGTACTATCTCTGACCCATTGAACATCCTCTTAGACTCAAAAAGACTCTATCTTGATTTGATACAGGAACACTTCTCAAGTCACAGATGCAACCCATACACATGTGCATACACACCTATGCACAGTGGATCAAAGAAAAAAAGCCTAATCCTGGGACTCTCATGGGTGCAACTTTTAATACAGATGCAGCCCCTCACAGTTCTGTCATCTGGAGAAATGAATGAACCTTCTCCTTCATGATCCCTAATTACAAAAGGGACATGATGCATGCTATGACAGAGATGTCCTGTGGCCCTGTGTGTCTGTCTTTTCTGCCTTTTCTCTTTCCCTCATTTCTGTCACTGGTGGTCAACTGAGGCACAAGAACATTATCTACGATCAGATATTTTGAGAGAGAAAAGAGAGAACTGGGCTGGAGTGATATTACAGCAGGCAGTGCCTTTGCCTTGCACATAGTCGACCCAGATTCGCTCCCTGGCATCCCAGATGGTCTCATGAGCACCGCCAGGAGTAATTCCTGGGTGCAGAGCCAGCTGTAATCCCTAAGCATTGCTAGGTGTGACCCAAAAGAGAGAACACTTCCATAACTTTATTACAGTATAGTGTTTACTTTAGTTAGTTTGGGGTTTTGTTGTTCTTGTCATATGGGGGCCATCGCCAGCAGTGCTCAAGGGCTACCCCAGTTTGAAGCTCAGGGGTAACTTGGTGCTGCTCGGGGTACTCTGGGGCTCCTATGTGCAAAGCATGTGCTCCAGCCTGTGTGTCATCTCCTGGTCCCTAGTTATAGTCTGTTTCTTTTTTTTTTTTTTTTGCTTTTTTTGGGTCACATGGCGATGCTCAGGGGTTACTCCTGGCTCTGCATTCAGGAATTACTCCTGGCAGTCCTTGAGGAATCAGATGGGATGCCAGGGATTGAACCCCCATCGGGGAACATACAAGGCAAATGCCCTACTCACTAAGGGTAGTGCCTGACCCTTAGTTTCTTACTGTTAACCTTGCACTGCTCCTAATTTAGAAATTAAATTGATCATAGATAGGTTTGTATAGGAAAAACTCACATCTCTAGGTTTCAGTGCTATCTGCAATTTTGAGGTCCACTGAAGATCTTGGAACATAGCCCCCAAAGATAATGGGGGACTATGTTAGTATTTTATAGCATCTAATAAGGCCAGGGTATCATCCCAGCTTCTGGGAGCTGCCATTTGTCAGAACATTTTTGTTTGCTATCCAGCAGTGCTCCAGACTTACTCCTGAATTGTTCTGCACTCAGAAATCACTTGTAGGCTTATGGGACCATTTGGGGTGCCTAAGATCAAACCCAGGTTGGCTGCATGAGAGGCAAGCATCCTATCTGCTGTATTATTTCTTCAACTCCATTTTTTCAGAATTTCTATATGTTTCCACAAAGTCATTTAGAGAACAGATTTGGAAGTGAGGGCTTAGAGTGCTCATTATTTCTCTTTCCTGGCTCTTGAAGTAAAATAAGGGAGCCACCTCATTTCATTTTTATTGATTAAACTCTTTCTCCTCCACCTAAGAAGGAATACAAGGTTTACAGTGGAAAGAGATTGTTCAGATTAAGGCTGGTTGTTGCCTCGATGAATTTGACAGAGATGCGGCATTTCTCTGAGTTTCAGTGTGTTCATATATTAATTGAAGAGATTAATAGCTAACTGGCAGGATCACTCCACAGATAAATAATAGATGTAACACAGATAGTTGCTGCTATTTTTAGCCTCCAATTGCTTCACATTTCCAAGGCAGTTGCGATGCTCAGTGGATGCCAGAGAAGAGAACATCATCAATGTTCAGCCTGGTAACAGCAATGATGAAGAGAAATATTGTTCAGTTGGGCACATGGACTCTCCCCAGGCACAAATGGTCCCAAACCATAGCACCACTGACTTCTTAAAAAATTGAACATAACTTTAAATTCCAATTAATATTGGCACTTCAGTAATCATCTGAACCCCAGAAAATATAAAAATGTCTTGATTAATCAGTCATGTTGACATAAAAATATACACTCAGAAGTGGGGAAATAGTACAGGGGTTAAGGTGGTTGTGTTGCGTGTAGCCAACCTGGATTTGATCCCTGGCACTGCATATGGTCCCCAAAGCACCGCCAGGTATGATATCTGAGCACCAGCAAATGTGGCCTCAACACCACCAGCCCAAGAAACAATAGCAACAAAAAAGACATTCCAAGGCTCAGTTCCTTTTCTTTGCTTTTTGTTTAGGGGGCCACTCCTGGCAATGTTCAGGCCTTACTCGTGAATTTGTGCAGGGAATCACTCCTGGTGCACTTGGGGGACCATATAGGGTGCTATGGATAGAACCCACCACATGCAAGGCAAGTGCCCTACCCACAGAACTATCTCTCTGCTGCATCCAAGGTTAAATTCATTTTTAGTATCTAATTATGTTGATTATTGTTTTGACCTTCCTATGCCTATATAATTGGTTTAACAAAGTTAGGATAAAGCATAAGGAGTCAGTGATGCTCAAGAGAAAGATGGAGAGCTGGAAGCTATAGTACAGCAGGTAGGACTTTACTATCTTTCCTTTTGCCTTGCATGAGGACCAACCTGGGTTAAATCTCCGACATCCCATATGGCTCCCCGAGCATTGCCAGAAGCAATCCCTGAGCATTTTTGGGTCATCCCAGGTATGACCCAAAAAGAAAAAAAAGAGAGTGAGAGAGAACGAGAGAGAGAATGAAAGAGAGAGAAAGAGAGAGAGAGTTGGGAGATAATGAATTGGTCTTTGAAACTGTTAGTTATAAGCAGGGGTGAATGCCTCTTCCATCCATTCAGCCTCAGAGAGCCTGCCCCACACTCATCTACTCATCCCAGACCAACCTGGCTGTATGCACTGGCAGATAAGACTCCATTTCTCCTCACACCCCACAGGTCCACCTTACCTAGGTCTTTATTCAGGCCTCCCACACCCAGAGAGGTTGTAAGAACATCTGTCCTTTATATCATTTCTGATTGCCTGTGCATGTTCTCCTGATTCAGCACTTACCCTAAATATGCTTTTTCTTATTTTTTCTTTTTGCATCACACCCAGTGAAGCTCAGGGGTTACTTCTGGCTCTGCACTCAAGAATTACACATGGCAGGGCTCAGGGGACCATATGGAATGCTGGGGATTAAACCTGGGTCAGCAGCATGCAAGGCAAACACCCTACCTGCTGTGCTAG
The DNA here is from genome assembly GCA_021461705.1 of Cryptotis parvus. Taxonomy (NCBI): domain Eukaryota; kingdom Metazoa; phylum Chordata; class Mammalia; order Eulipotyphla; family Soricidae; genus Cryptotis; species Cryptotis parvus. The sequence continues at coordinate 22,093 of JAJIBD010020877.1, forward strand.
CACTCTGGCCCCATCCTAAGTTTATTTTCCAAGTCTTTATCAACAGTTTTTTTTAAAAATTAATTTTATTATATGTGAGATATACAATTACAAATATGTTCATGATTGGGTTTCAATCATACAGTGTTCCAGCACCCATCCCTCCACCAGTGCACATTTCCCACCACCAATGTCCCCAGATTCACAACCCCCCCAGCCTGCTTCTATAGCAGGCATTTTTCCTCTCTCTCTCTCTTTCTCTCTCTCTCTCTCATCTTCACTTCCACATTGTGGCTTGCCATACATACATTTAGGGGTTATGTATATCCCTTTGCCTACATTCAATGCTCAGTTCTAGTTTGGCATTACCATTTCCAACAATTAGTAGAACACTGGTATATATTTATATCCCATTATTGAATGCAGTCATTTTATATCTGTCCTTTTCCTCTGACTAATTTCACTCAGCTTGCTAATCTCAATGTCCAACCATTTGTAGGCAAATTTCATTATTTTTTTTTCCCTGACAGCCTCATACTATTCCATTGTGTAGATGCACCATAGTTTCTTTATCCAGTCTTCTGTTTTGGGGCACTCAGATTGTTTCCAGAGTCTGGCTATTGTGAATAGTGCTTCACTGAACATAGAATTACAGATGGTGTTTCTGCACCGAGTTTTTGGGTCTCCAGGGAATATTCCCCAGGGTCTCCAGCTCACATTTGGCCCAGGGTATTTCCGGGCCAAATGAGAACTCAATATCTAGTTTTTGGAGGAATGTCCATATTGTTTTCTAAAACCCATCCTCAATTTTTTTTTTCTTTTTTGGGTCACACCTGGCAATGCTTCACCCTAAATTTTTAATCTGCATGTCTCTATTTTTTTTCTACTCAGTTGTGACTGCTCTCCAAAGCAAGCAGGCCTGTATGCGGGATGCTATCTTAATTTGAATGGCAATACCTAGCATGTGTCACCTTTCACTTCCCTTCAGTTGAATCAGGTGTACTTATGAAAATTTAGGGAAATTGTGGTGTACAATGGGAAGACGTGATTCTTGCCTTGTAAATAGCTCGTGAGGACCATCAACCACCTGGTGAATGGAGTTCACAAATTTGATGCTTTGGTTCATATACCAGTGTTTAGATGTTTTGATTTCCCCATTTCCATTGTCTGTTCTCTAGTACTCATTTTCCATTTAGGGTGAAACACTTTCATCAGGAGAGAGCATAGAGATAACTTAGTTTAATCCTCTCATTTTACTGGTGCAAAATACAGCTCATGTGGTAAGTCACAGTCTGATCAGTGCACTGGAATTTCTGATCTTACTACACTGCTTCTGATGATTTGTTTAAAAAGTTCCCATTTTGTGTCTTCAAGACCTGTTATAACAAAGTTGGAACCATCAGCAAAACAAATTCAGTCCCTTTTGCCCCTTTGGTAGGACAAAAAGAAAGGGTAAGATCCAGGAGATAGAGTGCAAATAAGAGTTTGGTTGTTACCATAAAGAATATGATCACAATTTAGGGCTGAGAATTGGTACAGGGCTCACAGTGCTTGTGTTGCAGGGGCCCACCCCCCATTTGATCCCTAGTACTACATGGTCTGCTCAGCATTGCTAGGAGTTACTCCCCAGCACAGAACTGAACCAGTCACTTCCCCATCTTGGCAGGGGTAGCCTGGTGTGCCAGGCAGTCCATAGTTCTTGTCATGGTGCATGTTTCTATTAGAAGGAATCCCCAGTAAGCTCCAGAGAAGGGAGCACTGCCAATTCTTAGTACCACCGTAAAAGAAAGGCATGCTTTCATTTGTGTGTTTTTTGGTTGTTGTTGAAAAACCATTCATTATAATATTTTGTAAGTTCAGTTTGCAGCATTATAAACTAAAGTGTGAGTCTAATAAAAGAAGTTCCTAAAAGTTTGATTTGGAAACTTTGACCCTTTGACTCTATGCATCTACCTCATTACTTTCATTTGTTCTTCACTTCATTCACTTGTATCACTTGTCTTCCCGTTTATCATTGATTTGCTCGAGCAGGCACCAGTAACATCTCCATATGTCCTGTCTCATGCTAGTAGAGCCAAAGGGCATCTGCTTGCTCCAGGAACATAAAGAGCCTCAAACCATTCCATCCGGTCATGGGAATGAGGTCTATAATACACAGATAGTATTCCCTGTTTTATGGCAAGTTCATACTGCCCATTGAATAGATCAACCCAATCTTTTTTATTGGTACTGGTATTAGGCATATCAAATATGACATGGGTAGCTTGCCAGGCTCTGCCTTGCAGGTGAGAACAACATTTGTTCTTATAGAATAAGAACATTTGTTCTTATTGTCTAAAAAATATTTTTAGATCATTGATTTATTTTCTTTCTCTTTTTAGCCATATGAGTAAAGACAGTATTTATTTTTCTCTGGCTAATTTATTTTTTTTCAGACCTTTTTTAAAAAAGTATTTTATTATACCACCATGAGATATACAATTACAAAGATATACAATTAAAAAGTTCATATTTGGGTTTTGGTCATACAGTGTTCCAGCACCCATCCCTCCACCAGTGCCCATCTCCCAACCACCAACGTCCCCGGTTCCCTCCCCCCTTTCCCAGCCCACCTCCATGGCAGGTTCTTTATTTCTTTCCCTCTCTCTCTCTTTCTCTTTTCCTTCCCTTCCAGACTACGGATTACAGAACATACATTAAAGGGTTGTCATGTGTATCTTTTTGCCTCTATTTAACGCTCAGTTTCAGACCTTTTTTAAGATTTAAAAAAGTTTTTTTGATGATATTATCATTAGATAGACCATTACAAAAGCTGTTCATGATTGGATTTCAGTTGTATAGTGCTCCAGCACCCATCGCTCCTTGCTCTGACTTTTCTTTCTTTTGGGTCATGCCGGTGAAACTCAGGGGTTACTCCTGGCTCTTTGCCCAAAAATAAATCCTGGCTGGCAGTGCTGAGGGGATCATATAGGATGTCAAGGATTGAACCCTGGTCAGCCACATGTAAGGCAAGTGCCCAACCTGCTGTGCTATCGCTCCTGCTCTGACTTTTCACTAAACATAATGCCTGTGCCCATCCATGTTGTTGCATATGGCAGGATTTTTCTTATTTTAGAAAATCATTGGCTAATGAGCACTTGGCCTGTGTCTTGGCCAAGCTGATAAACAGTCAACTTTTGGTTACTGTAGCTAATGATTCAGTAAAATAAAAAAAAAAATCCATATTAAACATGGTGGAGGATATGAGTGTCTCTTCAAATTAGTACTTTGATATTCTTCAGTAAATATACAGAATTGGGATAACTAAGTTCTCTGTGTTTTTCATATTCCATATTTTTTGAGGAAATACCGTACCACTTTTGCAATTGCCACACCAAATCACACTCCCCACCAGCAGAGTCCAGTGATTCCCCACTCCTCACTCCCTTGCTGATACTTGCTGTTCCTTGCTTTTGGATAGCACCCATTGTCATGAGTGTGAGGTAATATCTCATTGTTGTTTTACTTTGCTTTTCCCTAATAACAAGAGATACTACCTATAATTTCTGCATATCTTCTTTGGAGAAGATCAGGTTCTGGCTATTGTGAATAGTGCTACTATGAAAATAAAAGTGTGGATGGTATTTCCGCTGTGTTTTTGGCTTCCCAGGGTATATTCCCAGGAGTGGTATGGCTGGGTCAAAAGGGAGCTCAATTTCTAGTCTTTGGAAGAAAGTCCATATTGTTTTCCAGAAAGGTTGTACCAGTCAACATTCCCACCAACAGTGTATGAGAGTCCCCTTTTCGCCGCATCCACGCCAGCACTTGTTGTTTCACCCTTTTGCATATGGGCCAGTCTCTGTGGTGTGAGGAGATATCTCATTGTTGTTTTGATTTGCATCACTCTGATGATTAGTGATGATGAGCATTTTTCATATGCCTTTTGGCCATTCAATTTCTTCCTTGTCAAAGTTTCTGTTCATCTCTTCTCCCCATTTTTTAATGGGGTTGGCTGTTTTCTTCTTATATAGCTGTACCAGTGCCTGATATATCCTGGATATTAACCCTTATCAGATGGGTATTGGGTGAATATTATTTCCCATTCTGTGGATTGTTGTTGACTATTTTAAAATATGATTTGCAAGTCTCTTCCATTCAGAGAAGGCCAGAAAACAAGTTCTCAAATATGTATGTTGTCCTCTTACACTAAACTCTGACACAGTCTATTAACAGCATCTTCTTTCCTTTTTTGTCACGACTTTCTTTTCTCCACTCCTCTACCTCTGATCTTCTTCACTGTATCGCTGTCTTCCCGTTCATCATCGATTTGCTCGAGCGGGCACCAGTAACATCTCCATATGACCTGTCTCATGCAAGTAGAGCCCAAGGGCATCTGCTTGCTCCAAGAACATAAAGAGGCTCAAACCATTCCACCAGGTCATTGGAATGAGGTCTATAATTGTTACTGGTATTTGGCATATCAAATACGACACGGGTAGCTTGCCAGGCTCTGACATGATCTTCTTAGTCTTTTTTATTTCCTTTTCTCCTCTTACTAAAATTCTTTTTCTATCCAGTTGTCCTATTCCAACCAAGTTCCTTAAGCCCTGGAGGGCAGAGCCCCTACCAGCTGTGGCCACCCACCGTGTCCACTGAGATGTTCTTATGGATGCCAGCTCCCTCCCTTTGCCAGAACTGGCCTCTCCCCACTGGTGAATACTTTAGTTCCTTCACTTTCTTCTCCTATTGACATTTCACGATAGTGTATTTTGATGATTTTTAATGATCTAGTTTAGTTGTTTTTCATGTTCACTTCTGGTCCTGATAAGGTATTTCAATCTAATACTAGTGTTTCTTCCTCAGCAGCCCACCCCACCCCCTGCCTTCATGTAGCTGTGACTTAAGGACTATTAAATTTAATATCATTAGACTCTTAATGCTGTTCACTGCTGAAACAATACCCTATAATTATGCTTCATTTCTTATGCAACTTTTTCAACTTTCCTGAAATAAATAAATCATCATTCGTTTGTTTTGCTTTTTAATACATACTTATCTTTAATTTGATCCACAGGCCTCATTTAATACATTATAAATATGCCGTATTATTTTCCATTATTTTCCAGCTAATCTATAAAGTCCATTCCTTCCATACAACCTCTATAGTCTCCCTCCCACAGTTATTCCCTCTGTATTGGCCTGGACAAGGTTATCATCATAGAAATTACCTTTATTGATTGATGTTCTCATATGCTGACTCTGTTTCCTTGTTGCCCGCGGCTTTTCTCTTTAAATCTCTTTCTTTGGAGGGAAAAATCCTTTGTTCTTGGGAAAGAATGCTCTGGAGATAATTGGAAGCCTTAGAGACTGCAGTTGCTACTATAGTTCTTACTCATTTATATTGAGAGTGATATTAGGTGCTTAAGAGCCAAAGTCCTTTGTTTTTGGGCTATGCCCAGTGCTGCTCAGGGGTTACTCCTGACTCTGCATTTAGGAAATAATTAATGGTCGTGCTCTACCGGGATTGAATCTGGGTTGACGCCTGCAAGGCTATCATCCCAGCCACTTTACTATAGCTCTAACCCTTATAACCCAAAGGTTTTGGGCAGGTAAAGGTAGGCTGCTGAAGTCTGTCAGCGCAAGAGCTTGCCCTATTGGAGGATTAGGTGGCCTTTTTTTATTGGAAATAATCCCAAATGTCAACATTTTCAGTGTAAAAAAAAAGACTGGGCCCCCTGGGATGAACCCAAAGCCATGGCAGAGCCCGGCAAGCTACCCGTGGTATATTCGATATGCCAAAAACAGTATCAATAATGGACCTCATTACCAACAAATGGAGACGTTACTGGCGCCCGCTCAAACAAATCGATGAAAAATGGGAAGACAAGTGATACAAGTGATGGAGAAGAATCTTTGTTCTCCAAGACTTCTTGCCTGCTAGGAGCAACTTAAGAAAAGAAGGAAGTGGGGCTGGAGCGATAGCACAGTGGCTAGGGCATTTGCCTTGCACGCCTCTGACCCTGATTCAATCCCTGGCATCCCATATGGTCCCCCAGCACCACCAGGAGTAATTCCTGAGTGCAGATGTAGAAGAAACCCCTGAGCTATTGCCAAGTGTGACCCAAAAAAGCGAAAAAAAAATAGAAGAAGAAAAAGAAGGAAGTGAAGTGAAAGAACTTCATTCACATATTTTTTTGAAGGGCACACCTGGTGATGATCAGGGATTACTACTGACTGGGCTTGGGGGACAATATGGGATGCTGGGGATTGAGCTCAGGTTGGCTATGTAGAAGGCAAGCACCCTATCCCCTGTCTCATCTTTTCAGCCCTTACATTTTACACTTCTGTGTTCACATTATTCTGGTCTCTTGACATTTGGTGTAGTGAGAACAATACAATGTGGGAATGAGACAGGCATTTGATGTATGGGAGTGATGGAGCAAATTCCAATTCCACTGTTATGCCTCCAGGCTTGAAGACTTCCAGGGGTTCTATGGGGAGGATCTGGTGTTCCCTTTAGTGCCCCCTTGGCAAATAAACTACTAATGCAATCTGCTTTCACTCTAGGCAATCAAGTATCCCTCCCAGTAGAGTGAACACACTATTACAAATTTGTTTAAGTCTTTTTACTGTCTATTATATTGGTATAACTCCCCTACCTATCTTTGTCCTTGTGGCTTTTATATATTTTTCATTCTGAAGGGAGAAGAAGAATCTCAATGCGGCTAACTCATCACGTTTATCCAGAAGACTTTTAGCTATGGATTTTGCTATGGAGAAACTTCCTCTAGCTCTGACAACAGGAGTGAGGAGGCAGCAGCTGCTCCTGTCTGGGCAGTGAGGTGTCCACTCAGCCCTCTAGGGGACTGGAGAGTTTCTCCCCCATTGAAGCAGGGCAAATTTTTTGTTCTGAAACTTCCTTTTACTTTTGTAGGCCTTCCACCTGTTCAGTGTGTGGCCTTTGTGATTTTGGTAAAGATAAGACAGCAGAAAAGCAGAGCCTGGGGGCTCCAATTGAACTCAAATGCCAGTTGATGCTTGAACTGGATTTTTAAATATTCTAGGAAGGTCCTCCAGTGCTGGTCTTCCTTCTACTCGGTGGACCCTGCTTTGGAAACCTGCTGTGGGAAGGAAGCTGTTGCAAGCCTGAGCCTGTGGCTACAAGCCGGCTCAAGTGCTGGCAGGGCTGGTATCTAAATCAGAGGGCATGTTCAGGGCCCAGTGTTTCCCCAAATCCTTTGCTTTTCTCTTGTTTCCATCAATAAACCAGAAAAACAAAATTCCCCCTGAAATTCCCCCAGGAAATCACACTTGTCCCAACTTTTCACCCAATTGCTGTGGCGTCAGAACCCACAGCCCAGTGAGAAAGACGAAAAATGACACCAATGACTAATTTCATTCGAACCCAGGACTCAGAACATTCTTGGGAAGTGGGGATTCAGACAGTTACCAGACATTTGCTTTTATTAGTGGTGATGAGGGTCAGGAGCTCAGGGCTTACCTCCTGGGGGACCATATAGGATGCCAGGGATTTTACCTGAGCCAGGCAAGTGACCTACCCACTGTACTATTATTTCTGCCCCAGACATTTACTCTTGTCCACTCCTAAGCTTGGTGGATGGTAGAAGTTTTAGGGAGATAGCGCTTCCCCAGTCATCTTGGAGCAAGTCTGCCATGTTGGACTTGCAGAAAAGGGCAGGGACAGGTTCTGTGTGTCTGTGAGGGACCCTGAGGAGCGCAGGGGGACACGTGTCATTCATGGGCTGGCAATAAAAGGGCCACAGTGAATTAGCCAGTGATTCTGGCACAAGATGGAGAGACTCCCATCGTGTAGTCAGTCATATCCCATTGAGAATGTGACAGGGATCTAAGCGGCAGCTACCGCAGCTCTGCAACCTGCGTGTCAAAATGACAGCTGGGGATGGGGCAGGAAGGGAATATGGGAACACTGGTGAAGGGAAATTGGTGAAGTGGATTATGTTGAAATATTGTGTTCCTAAAAATCAACTATTAATAACTTTGAAAATCACAATTCTTTAAAGAAAATTACAAAGAGAGAGAAGGTGAGTAAGGGGCTGGAGTGATAGTACAGTTGGTAGGGTCCTTACCTTGCTTACAGCAAATCTAGTCCTGAGTGCAGAGCTAGGAGCATCACTGGATGTGGCTCCAAAACAAAAAGAAAACAAAAAAGATAAAACAAAAGAAGAAAGAAAAATAAAGAGAAAGAGGAGAGAAGGGAGAAAACAAAAAGAAAGGAAAAGAAAGGAAAGGAAACGAAACGAAAAAAAAAGAAAGAAAAGAAAAGAAAAGAAAGGAGAGGAGAGGGAGAGGAGAGGAGAGGAGGGGAGGGAGGGGAGGGGAGGGAGGGAGGAGGGAGGGGAGGGGAGGGGAGGGGAGGGGGAGGGAGGAGGGAGGAGAGAGAGAGGAGAGGAGAGGAGGAGGAGAGGAGAGGAGAGGAGAGGAGAGAGGAGAGGAGAGGAGAGGAGAAGAGAAAAGAAAAGAAAAGAAAAGAAAAGAAAAGAAAAGAAAAAGAAAAGAAAAGAAAAGAAAAAGAAAAGAAAAGAAAAGAAAAGAAAAGAAAAGAAAAGAAAAGAAAAGAAAAGAAAAGAAAAGAAAAGAAGGGGGCCGGAGCAATAGCCCAGCGGGTAGGGCATTTGCCTTGCACGCAGCCGGCCCATGCTGGCCCAGGTTCGATCCCCGGCATCCCATGTGGTCCCCTGAGCACCGCCAGGAGTAACTCCTGAGTGCAGAGCCAGGAGAAACCCCTGAGCATTGCCGGGTGTGGCCCAAAAAGCAAAAAAAAAAAAAAAAAAGAAAGAAAGAAAGAAAGAAAAGAAAAGAAAAGAAAAGAAAAGAAAAAAGAGAAGCGAAGCCCTGAAACAGTGACTGGTCAGGTAGGTTCCAAGAATTTGGCTGTGTTGGTCTTCACCAGGTACTCCTAGAAAATTGCTGATCATACAACTACTGACTCACCCATGGAGGTTACTCCCAGATCTACTGCTCCATAGCCCGACCTGATGCTCACAGGCTCGACTGTGAGCTAAAGCTGGAGAAAATCACTCTGTGGGCAGTGGGCACATCTGACTGCCCTATGTGGCCTCCTTTTCTCAGGTCATAGTATCTCCAGTAACCAAATTATTCAGTCTGAAAACATAGGAAATGTGGTGTGTGTGTGTGTGTGTGTGTGTGTGGTGTCGGCAGGGGGGGGGGGTAGTGGTGGCAAGAGAGGGTTGGGGCCACACCAGGCAGTGCTCAGATGCTACTCTCTGCTATGCTCAGAAGTCTCAACTAGGCAGTGCCCATGCTTGAAAGAAAACAAGTATCAACTGCACACAGGTAAGCGCCTGTATGTCTCCAAACCTGGACGTCTGTAATGAAAATCCAAATAAGTTCTCCCATGGGGTATTCTGCCATGACACCGCAGTCACTGCAGAAACTTGGTGTGAGTAGCAGATGGGCAGGTGGAGGGCCTAGAGAATGCCAGGCAGGGGGAGCCTAGTCTGTCGGGTATTCCAGATCATCCGGGGTGTCTCATACCATCAGGGCAGAAGTGGTGGTGAGATCCCTGTGGGGTTTGGGAATGCTGGCAAGGGGCTCTGGGAGCTGTGCCCACTGAGCGGTGTGGGCAAAGACTGCTCTTTCCTCAGCATTTAGACACAACATGTCAGTTGTGTCTTCACCTAAAATCGTTAAGTACAGAATGGGTCATTTGACATTTTCTAAGCAGTGACCAAAAAACCCTCCCCCAAATAACCCAAAAATTTAATTAAATTTATTTGTTTTGTTTTGGGGACACACATGGAGATGTGTGGGGTGGGATTGGGTTCTTCTGATTCTGTGCTTAGGGATTACTCCTGACAGGGATCATGGGACCATATGGGATGCTGAGGATTGAACCCAGGTTGGCTGCATGCAAAGCAAGTGCCCTACCTGCTGTACTGTTTCTTCAGCCCCTATAGTTAATTAAAAAATATTTTTTAATTGAATCCCTGTGAGCTAGACCATTATAAAGTTACTCACAATTGGGTTGTAGTTGCACATTGTTCCAACACATATCCATCCACCAGTGGACATTACCCAACCCCAATATCCCGTTTCCCTTCCCCAACCCCCAGATTTAGTCTTTTGAAGTATAACTATATCTCTTATTTTATTTTATTTATTTATGTGCTAACTATTTTTAAAAACTGACATTCTATGGGGTTCACATGGCTGTATGTGTTTTGGGGATATAAGTTTACACCTCTTCAGATTCTATGCTACACAGCCCAACCACCACCCAAGTGCCTCTCCCTGCACACGGCCACCGGCCCTTCTCCCCTGTCTCATGCTCTCTCCGAGCCCCTGTTGCTCACCTCAATTCTGCCGTCTGAGTGCAAGGACCTGTTTCTGTCTGCTTTTGTCTACTCCCTTGTTTTGCTTCCCTGAAATAAGTGTGAGGATCCCAGTATCTGCCCTTCTCCTGACTTAGTTCATGTAGCATGACCCCTTCAGTACCATCTGTGCCGTCACCTAATGCAACATTTGTCTTTTTCTCATGGCTAAGTAGCAGTCTGTTTGTTGCATATACAGACCAAAACATCCTTACTGCTCACCTGTCTTTGGCAACGGGTTGTTTTCAGCTTAGCACTGCAGTGAGGATAAATGTACATGCAGCTTTTCAAATTAGTGTTTTGTATTCTTTGGATATCTATCTAGTAGTGGATATATTTCTAGTGCTGGATCATATGGAGATGACTTGGATGTTTTGAGAAATCTTTAGATTGTTGTCTATAGAGGCTGAACCAGTTGACATTGCTACCACTGGTATAGGAGTTTCCCTTTCTCTCCACATCCTTGCCAGCACTTGTTGTTTGTAGACTTCCTTTTTTCATTATTTGGAGTCTACATTCTGTGTCATTTGAGGGTCAGCCAGTCATAATAGGCAATAATGTGGAAGGATTTACAGTGCTAGGGATCAAACCTGGGGCTTTGTTACATGCAAGCTTGCCCTGTGCTTTACCTCAATCACATGCCCTGATCTGGTATTTTTGATATAGGCCATTCTCACAGGTATGAGTTGAGATCTCATGGTTGCTTTTATTTGCATTTTCCTGATAATAAGTGATAATGAGCACTTTTTCCACAGGACTGTTGGTTATCTGTATGACTGCTTCGGTGAAATATCTGGTCAGGACTTCTCCTCGTGTCTTTACGGGGGTTGTTTATTCTCTTGTTGAGTTTTTGGGGTTCCCTAAATAATTCGGATTTCAGACCTTTGTCAGAATATGTTGAGTGAATATTTTCTCCTATTCTTTTGTTTTAATGGCAGCTTCTTTGGGGGTGCAGATGTCTAAATTAACGTGACCCCATGTCTTTAGTTTTGTGTGTCTTCCTTGCCATTGTTTTGAATCCTGAAATATATCACAGAACTCAATATCAAAAAGCACTATACCCATTTTTTCAATGTATTTATAGTTATGTTCATTTTATGTCTTTGCATATTTATTTTGATGGTGCTGGGATATAACCCTGATTGCATGCAAGCAAGGTATATGCTTTCCTACTTTCCATGTTCCTGACTTTTTTTTTGCATTCATAAATGAGATTGGGTTGTAATTTTTTTTTTTGCTGAAGAATCAATGTATTTAATAAAATATTTACAGAATTTTCTTTCACTTTTAAGTTGGGAAATTTTTTTAATTTTTTTTTTTTTTTTTTGCTTTTTGGGTCACACCCGGCAATGTTCAGGGGTTACTCCTGGCTCTGCACTCGGGAATTACTCCTGGCGGTGCTCGGGGGACCATATGGGATGCTGGGGATCGAACCCAGGCCGGCACAGGCTGGCCGTGGTGCAAGGCAAACACCCTACCTGCTGGGCTATCGCCTCCAGCCCCTAAGTTGGGAAAATTTTAAGTAGAATACTACCTTCCTTTTAAAGAAATTAGAAGAACCCTGAAACAAGTCGAGCATCTATTTATTTATTTGTTTGTTTGTTTGTTTGTTTATTTTTGGCTTTTGAGTCACACTCAGCAATGCTCAGGGGTTACTCCTAGCTCTGCACTCAGGAATTACTTCTGGCAGTGCTTGGGGACTCTACGAGTTACCAGATCGAACTAGAGTTGGCCGAGTGCAAGGCAAATGCCCTTCCCATTGTACAATCAACCCAAGTTGAGCACTTTTTGAAGGAACTCTGATAACTTTCTTTTTCTTATATAAATGTAAGTCTGTTTTGATTTTTTTCCAGGGGGTTGATTTTACAAAATTATATTTTCTAAGAAAGCTATATAATTAACCTGAATTTTCACACTTAATTTATTATTTCTTTTTACGCTTTTTGGAGACCCCAGATCATGGAGCTATCAAGCCTTCTGACTAGCACTTTAGTTATTTTTCTTCTCAGATATTGAATTTGTTTACTCATTTGACTCTTTCAGTGTCTTTTAACTCAAGAGTAGTCAAACTTCTAGTTCTTCTTTCTCTTTTGCCAATATTTTTTTTGCTTTCTTTCAGTTTCTTTATCTTCCTTATCTATTTATGGCTATGAATTTCCCCTGAACAATGCTTTATCAGTTGTCTTGTAGATTTCAATATATAGTAATTTTTAAAAATTATCATCATTTTGTAGACCCATAATTTAAGTTAATAATTTCTGTTTTTTTCCAAGAGTTGAGATCTTAACAAACAAGAAAAAAAAGCTTGTTTGCCATAATTTCCAGGTGGGAAGGAATTTTTGTTATCTGCTTTAAAAAATGATTTTTTTAAGTATTTTATTATACCACCGTGAGATATACAAATAAAAAGATATACAATTAAAAAGTTCATGTCTGGGCCCTGGTCATACAGTGTTTCAGCACCCGTCCCTCCACCAGTGCCCATCTCCATACAAATAAAAAGATATACAATTAAAAAGTTCATGTTTGGGTTTTGGTCATACAGTGTTTCAGCACCCGTCCCTCCACCAGTGCCCATCTCCCACCACCAACATCCCGGTTCCCTCCCCCTTCCCCAGCCCTGCTCCATGGCAGGTTCTTTATTTCTTTGCCTTTCTCTCTCTTTCTCTTTTCCTTCCCTTCCAGACTATGGATTACAGAACATACATTAAAAGGTTGTCATGTGAATCCCCTAGCCTCTATTTAATGCTCAGTTCTAGGTTGGCATTAGTACCCTCGACTATTATTAGCACCCTGTTCCATTTTCTGTCTTTCCTAAACTCTGGCTCCCACACGTTTGTGATAATTTCCACCTTTGACAACGGGGCTGGAGCGATAGCCCAGCGGGTAGGGCGTTTGCCTTACATGTGGCCGACCCATGCCGGCCTAGGTTCGATCCCCGGCATCCCATATGGTCCCCGGAGCATTGCCAGGAGTAATTACTGAGTGCAGAGCCAGGAGAAACCCCTGAGCATTGCTGGGTGTGACCCAAAAAAGCAAAAAAATAAATAAATAAATAAAACAAAATAAATTATTTTTATAGCTTAGTTGCATACTGTTTATATAATATGCCTGTACTATTTGTACTTTTTGTAATTTATTGAAGTTATGTGTGTGTGTGTGTGTGCATAAAGGTATGTGCATATGCATGAGTGACCTAATAATATGATCAATTTTCTGGAATGGATCATTCTTGAATTTTATTCTGGGGAGGCGGGCAGGTGCAGCCAATAGTGTTTAAGGGCTCAGAGGTTACTCTTGGTGTTTGGGGAACCATGTGGTATGGATGGTCACCCAGGATGACCATTTTCTTTTCTTTTTTTTTTTTTTTTTTGCTTTTTTGGGTCACACACGGCAATACTCAGGGGTTTCTCCTGGCTCTGCACTCAGGAATTACTCCTGGCGGTGCTTGGGTGACCATATGGGATGCCAAGGATTGAACCCAGGCCGGCACAGGCAAACGCCCTACCCGCTGGGCTATCACTCTGGCCCCCAGGATGGCCATTTTCAAGGCAAGTACCTTAACCCCTTTAATATCACTCCAGTTCCCTATTCATGTATATTCTTGAAAATAAAAATATTCTCTGCATGGATAAGAGTTTGCTTCAAATATTAATCAGATTTTACATATGAGCTCTACATGATGAATTTTATTTCAGTCACTTGATTGGTCATAAACCATCGATATGGGAATGAAACCAGTGTGATCCTTTTATCTCCCACAATGTCAAGTTTATGAGTGCTATCATTTTGTTATTTGGTACTTAGCTATTTATAACTGTTATATCTTCTCTGTGAATCACACCCTTTAGCATTATAAGGTGCTTTTATTGGTCTTGCTTAATCACTGTTTTGGCCTGAATGCCAACTTACTTAAAGGACCAAGAACTCTGAGCTCTCTCTCTCTCTCTCTCTCTCTCTCTCTCTCTCTCTCTCTCTCTCTCTTCCTCTAATCTATCTTCACTTATCCTTTTATTTTAATATTCTGATTTGGTTTAGTCATGTCCCAGAACCTAGAAAATTAGACTCTGCTCTATAGTTTAATATGAAAAAAAATTTGTTTTGTTGCTATTACTAAGATAAGTTACGACTTAGTTTTGATGTATTGTTTTGTTATTATTTACTTTTATAATTTCATTGTAATTCAATGCAACTGTATTCAGTTGTTTCCCTTTATATTATTTTATTTTTTGTCATTCTTCTGATATCTAGGATATAATTAGATTTTTTTCTAGTGCATACCATTTATTGATTGTTCTATATATATATAGTATGTTTAATGTTTCATTTTAGAAACTATCCACAATTCTTGCTTTAAGTGACGGTAAAATTAGTACACTTTTCTTCCTCTCCAGTCTACCACCACTTAATTTGGGGCAGTAATATAATATTTATTATCATCAACCTTTGCTCTTTTAAGAGGTTTACAGTTTTATTACTTGTCAGCTCTTACATCAGTTAAGGTTTAGGAAAATAGAAGTCATGTTAAACATTTTTTAAAAAGTTAATTTTGTGGGAGCTGGAGCAATAGTACAGCTCTGTAGGTAGGCTGTAGGTACTGTAGGATGTTTGCCTTGCACATAGCCAGCCAAGGTTCGATCCTGGCATCCCATATAGTTCCCCAAGCACCGCAAGGAGTAATGCCTGAGTGCAGAGTCCAGAGTAACCCCTGAGCAGCATTGCCAGGTGTGACAGCAGCAGCAGCAGTAGCAGGAGGAGGAGGAGAGGAAGAAGAGGAAGAGGAAGAAGAGGAAGAAGAAGAAGAGGAAGAAGACAAGGAAGAGGAAGATGAAGAAGAGGAAGAGGAAGAGAAGAAGAGGAAGAAGAAAAGGAAGAGGAAGAAGAAGAAGAAGAAGAAGAAGAAGAAGAAGAAGAAGAAGAAGAAGAAGAAGGAGAAGGAGAAGGAGAAGGAGAAGGAGGAGAAGAAGAAGAAGAAGAAGAAGAAGAAGAAGGAAGAAGAAGAAGAAGAAGAAGGAAGAAGAAGAAGGAGGAGGAGGAGGAGGAAGAGGAGGAGAGAAGGAGGAGGAGGAAGATTTGCAGTCTGTCACCATGGTCATCACACCTCCATAGTTCTGGTTTTAGTTCCCACTGTTCCATTTTTTCAGTTTTCTTTAAGAGCCTGTGGCCTGTGGTTCAGTTTCATTGAGCAATGTTGTAACCTTCATCATAGATGAAATGAAGGGGTGAGGGAGATAGTACCGGTGCTAAGGTGCTAACACACTTGCCTCACGTTCACTGCACCACATATGGTCCCTGAGCTTCTTCAGGAGTGATCCCGAGCACAGATCCAGGATAAGCTCTGAGTATTACCAGTTATGCTCCACAAGGCAAAAAAACAAAGATAGCTCAAGGGGACAATGTACTCTCACATGTAAAACTGGGTTTCCCAGTCCATTCTCTGCAGACAATGTAGTTATTGTCTCTCTTGTGCCATAAAAGGGAACACTGTGCTGATAGTTCTACCGATGGCTTGCTGTGGAGGGATTCAAGGTGAGCCTAATGATTTTCCCCTTTTTAAGTGATTCGGGTTGTTTATTGTATTGTTTCTGCCAGATTCTGCCATTTCATTGAAAGTTCAATAACTTTTCTAGGATATTTATCTAGGATGGCTGCTCTATACCAGTTTACTGTGGTTTATGCCATTTCAACATATAAATTCCATTTTATTTTCCAGGAAATCTTTGCTTTTATTGAGTTTTTCCTAAATATTTATTCTTGCATCACTTGATCACTTGATATCCTGTTATTCCTCAATTTGCTTAAACGGGTGCCAGTAACATTTCCATTTGACCCTATCACGTGCCAGTGTAGCCCAATGGCATCTGGTTGCTCCAGGAATACGAAGAGCCTCATACTATTCATTTAAGGTCTTGATGAGAAGTCTGACCATCTTGTAGGTGGGCGGCCACATGATCTTTTTATGTTCCATGGGATCCAGTCGGTAATGGCCCTAGTCCAGCGGTTGTCTCCAAATTGCATTATATGTCCAGTCCATCTAATGTTCAATGCCTTGGCAAACAAGACAGTGTCTCTGACTCTTGATCATCGAAGGAGGTCGGAGCTCCAGATTCCTTCTCTCACTTGAGTGAGGCGTGATATTCCAAGCATAGCTCTTTCAATTCCTCTTTGGGAGACCTGAATAGCATTCTCATCCTGCTTTCATAGGGCCCAGGTCTCTGAGGTGTATGTTAATGCAAGGAGATCGGTGGAGTTGAAGAGATGTTCCCGGAACTGGAGGTTCTTCCTTCATATTGTTATGAAGGTTATTCCTTCATATTGTTTAAAATTGCTCTCTCAAGAATTTGTGTCAGAACTCAAAAAAGAGAGGTGAAAAAATGTTGCAATCCTAGAGTTTGGATAATATGCTCTCTTTATGGGTTCAAGTTAGCACTAATGTGAGTTAAAGGTACTTTGGTGAATGCCATATTTCAAGGATTCTTCTAGAAAGTCTATCTGACCTGGTTTATAGACAAGTCGCTGGAGGATATTTCTAGATTTAAGAATTGAAAATTGAGGTCCCAAAAAGGTTGCATTGCCTGTTCTGATCTCTACTAGCACTACATTACAGAGGCAAGAGGCAACCATCACAAGCTGTTGCCTTTGCAACCAACCTCTTTCCTGGAGAAGCCATGGGTAGGATAGTGAATGGAAGAAGAGAAGGTAGCCAGAGAAATAGAAAACAAGCAACTTTACTTCAAGTTTTGGAGGGACTTACTAAGGAGCTATTCCTAGCTCTATGATCAGGAGTGACTGCTGGCTATGCTCAGGAAAACCTATGTGGTGCCAGGGGTTTGAAGCCAGGTCTGCTGCACGCAAGGAAAGTGCTTTAACCATAACACTATCTCTCCAGTCCATTTTACTAATCACATTTTGTTTGTTTTGGCTTTTTGGGGTGGGGCGGGGCGGAGACCTGAATGTGCTCAGAACTTACTCCTGGTTCAGAGTTCAGGAATCACTCCTGGTGGAGCTCAGGCTACCAAATGTGGTGTGAGGGGAGGAGTATAATTGGCCACATGAGAAGCAAGCTCCTAAACCCCTCTCTGGCCCTTAATTATATATCTTTTAGAAAATAATATTGAATCATTATGAATTACAACATTACAAAATTATTCATTAGGGCTGGAGCAATAGAATTTTCAGTAGAACAGTTGCCTTGCATGCAGCCAACCCAGGTTTAATTCCTGGCATCCCATATGGTTCCCCCTGAGCACCACCAGGAGTAACCCTTGAGCATTACTGGGTGTGACCCAAAAGCTAAATCAAATGCATCAAAATTTACATGTAAAATGAAAATCTATGAAACTCCCAATAGATTACAGAAGAGAACAATCTAGATGGCTCAGTATCAGGCCATGACATTTTAGAAACAACACCAAAAGCATCACTTGGTCACTTGACATCCTGTTATTCATCGATTTGCTCAAGCAGGTGCCAGTAACATTTCCATTTGACCCATTTGACAATAATTATTCATGATTGAGTTCTGGGGTACAAGTCAATCACTAACTCCTTCACTAGTGTCTGCTTCCCTCCACCAATATCTCCACTTGCCCTCCAGCCCTCCAGTCCTGTGTCTCTGGCCATATGTATATATTTTAAATTGCAAATGTTTAATCATGGAGTCCTATTATCAAAGGGACTTCATTCTTTTTATAGATTATATACTTTCTGTCCTGTTTAAGAAATCTTTGCTTACTTCAGTGCTACAAAAATATTGCAATGTTTTCTTCTAGATATTTAATAGTTTTAGTCAGGATTTAGCTTAGTAAGGATTTTTATCTTGTTGACACTCTGTTGATATTGTGAGTTGGAAATTACTTTATTGGGGTATAAGGGAACTATCCTGTGCATTATAACTTATTTAGCGGTATCCTAGCCCCAACCCACTAGCACCTACCCCAAATGCATCTAGACAGTGAAAAATATCTTTTAAGAGCGCAATTGCCTACATTTGATAATCAGATTGATTTTTGTTTGACCCCTATGAAGTAAATCTCTGAGTCGTGTGAGGTAGGGATTGAGAAACTTTGTTCCCTGAAGAGGGCCATTTGTCTCAGAAGCATTTGAGGGGGGAAGACTACCATTCCACAATTCATTATATTTTTTCAAAAATAAGTTGACCCAATCTGGAGTTCAAGGAGGTTGTGAAGTATGAGTCCCGTTCTTTACCTCAAGAAAAGAGTGGACAATTAAAATCCACCAGCTCTTCTTAGAGCCACAGAGATTTGAAGTCACACTGGAAATTACTACTCCACAAGTTGCAGAGAAAGACAGCAGATATCCTGTAGCTGGTACTGTCTCCAATGTTCAAGAGGAAAACACTTTTGTTTTATTCTGTTGAGAAGGACTTAGGGCTTACTTACACCTGGCTCCGCACTCAGGAATCATTTCTGGTGGTGCTCAGGGTACCATATGGAGAACAGGAATTGAACCAGGTTGACTACATGCAAGACAAGTGCCCTGTCCATTGTACTATCACTTCAGTTCCAGGTAGGAAAACTTAAACTGTACTTGATAAGTTTCTAGATGAATATGACAAATTTTGAGAGTTTAAAGTTAGAAAGAAGTCCCATCTCAGAATGAACACTCAGTTTTATCTCAATAATATCAAGTTCACGGTGAAGACCAGAGGTAAATCCTAGAAGAGAAGAAAGAAACCCTTTAGAAATATGTCTAGAGCTTTCTTTTACCTTAAACAGATTTTCCCTCAATGAGAATATTATTTTACCTATGAACACCCAATCTAGGGATATTATATACCTAACTCTACATGGAAACTTTACACTGCTCACAAAAGCTAAATCAAATGCATCAAAAATTTACATGTAAAATGAAAATCTATGAAACTCCCAATAGATTACAGAAGAGAACAATCTAGATGGCTCAGTATCGGGCCATGACATTTTAGAAACAACACCAAAAGCATCACTGGGTCACTTGACATCCTGTTATTCATCGATTTGCTCAAGCAGGTGCCAGTAACATTTCCATTTGACCCTATCACATACCAGTGTAGCCCAATGGCATCTGCTTGCTTCAGGAATATGAAGAACCTCAAACCATTCATTCAGTGTTTTGATGAAGAAGTCTGACCATCTTGTAGGTAGGCGACCACGTGATCTTTTGACATCCCATGGGATCCAGTCGGTAACGGCTCTAGTCCAGCGGTCGTCTCCAAATCACATTACATGTCCATCCCATCTGCTTTTTGATGCCTTGGCAAGCAAGACAGAGCATAATACACTTTTAAAAATGACAAGTTGGGTTTCATTAAAATTAAAACCAAATAGACCAGGTTTAACACTCCCAATGTGTGAAAAGCAAGCCTATGGAATAAAGAACAGATATTCTCTGTCTTTATAGCATGAGTGTTCAAAAGACCCAGGAGCTAAGCAATCTCGGAAGCAGTGCCTCTGTGCAAGTGTATGTTCTTTAACTTTGCTCTTTTCCAAATTGTTTTGGCTGACACAACTAAGGAAAAAGCAAACCATGATCTAGAAGACATCTGTTTGATTAAGGAGCAGTATCCATAATACACAAACTGTTAAATTTCAGTAATAAGTGGCTGGGGAGAACAACAGCACAGAAGGCCCATGCCTGCACTCAGCCAAGATGGATTCAGTTTCCAGTACTGCAAGTGGTGTCCTGAGCACTACCAGGAAGGACCCTGAGCACAGAAATGGGAGTAATCCCCAATAATCTCTGCATGTGGTTCTCCCCTACTTCCAATTCATTAAGAAGAAAATAGTCAACGCAATTTAAGGAGGAAGCAAAAGATCTGAACAAACTTACAGAGTGAAGAATTACAGATGATAAAGTTGTACATTAGACATCATTAGGAATTGCAAATTAAAATTGAAAGATACTACTATATACTTCCTAAAATGGCCAAATCCAAAACACTGATAACATCAAATGATGGTGATGATGGGGAATAGCAGAAACTCTCAGTCATTGATGCAGGACTTTTAACAGGCACAGCCACTTCAGAAGATGGTTTGGCATTTTCTTACAAAACTAAATACAGTTTTAACTATGCGACCCAAAGAATTGTACTTCTTGGTATTTATGTAAGGAGTTAAAAACATACATAAACACAACAACCTGACCATGGATGTCTGTAGCAGTATTATTTATAATTTCTAAGACCTGGAAGCAACCATAATGTCCTTTGGCAAGTAAATGGATAAGCAAACTATGATTTAACTAGCTATTATTCACAGCAAAAAGGAAATTAAGTTATCAAGTCATGAAAAAACATGGAGGAAACGTTGACGCATTTTTCCAAGTGGAAGAAGCCAATGTAAAAATTTATGGACATTTCTCTTTCCAAATACATGACATTCTGAAAAACAAAACAAGACTATGGAAATAGTTGCCAGAGAGAAGGGACATGGGAGAGAAAAACAAAAAAGGCAGAAAAACTGTTCTGTGCTAGTATGGAATGAACACATATATCTCCTGAGGATGATAGAGCAGGAACACAGAGCAGGAACCTAATCTACACAATGGATTATACTTCATCATAACAATGCATCAGTGCTATTTTCTCACTTTTAACAAATAATCTATATAAATACAAGATGTAAATAATAGGAGAAACTGGTGAGAGGAAGAAGAGAGGGAGCTTGTGAGAACACTGTATCTTCATAATTTTCTGTAAATCTAAAACTGCTCTATTATGCACCTTTTGTTAAAACACACACAAATACTATATAAATCGACCATATATATGTGGGTTCATTACCTTCATATCCATCATTACTATAATACCACCATTTTGATGACTTAGCTCTATGCTATCTTAAAATCAGAGTGCATCCAGTCAGAAATATTAATGTCACACACTGTCTGGGTAATCCTCAGAACTGCAGGGCCAAGCACACAGTATCTTCACACCTTTCCATTGAACCTTGAGCCCAAGACTGACAATTGCCAGGAAGGCCCCCTGGGACTTTTGAGCACTGTTTGGGAAGCCTAAAGAATGAGGTAATTTTATACTGAGCAGCTTAGTACTTCCTAACTGATATCAGCAGAAAGACAAGACATCCATCTCACCATTTCTCCATTAGCCAGTCCAATAAAGAACTCAGAAGTAACAAAAGGCATTAGTGATTGAAAAGGGGGAAAAAACCTCTAAGACAGCTATTTTTAAAACGCAATTAGATGAATAAGAAAATGTATCGAGGTTGTGTTGCAGGTGTGGCTGCGGTACCCTGCTATGTCGGCAGATGGCAGACAGGAGACAGGCTCTGCCATGTGGGCCCTGGATGTTTGATGATCTGACATAGAAAAAGACTGGGCCCTGTGGGATGATCCCAGAACCACAGCAAAGCCTGGAAAGCTACCTGTGGTGTATCCGATAGGCCAAAAACAGTAACAATAATGGACCTCATTCCCAATGAATGGAGACGTTACTGGTGCCCACTTGAGTAAATTGATGAACACGGGAAGACAAGTGATACAAATGATAGAGGTTGTTAGATACAAGGTCAATTTTTAAAATTAATCATATTACTCACCATTAATCAATGAATACAATCACATGAGTGGTATCACCACTAATTGGGAATTTTTAGAAATTGTTGTTATTTTAAGCATCACCATGTAGTTTTAGATGTACTTAGAGCCAGAGAGATGTCTCTTGTTATTACCTGAAAGTGACCATGGGATGTATGTGACCCTGTCTCTGAGGGTAGGAAAAACTGTTTGCTTTTGTTTCCTCTCGTTTCCTGCTCCTCCTCCTCCCCCACTTCCTCCTCCTCTTCCTTTGGGCTTATTCCTGACTTTTCACTCAAGGATCACTCCTGGTGGGGCTCAAGACACTGTCTTTGGTGATGGGAAGCGAACTCAGGTCAGCTACAAGTTTGCCTACCCTCTGAACTACTGTTCCAGCAATATTTAGTTCTTTTTCAGTCCACACAGGTGTTTTTTTCTACATTTTTTGCCTTCCTTAACACCAGGATTATGTCACAATTTTTTATGAAATTTATATGAATGATCTATATTTTGTGATCATGTATAATATGATTCATAGTGGAGACTGAGGATGTCACCATGAATAAATTTTATTTCTTATAACATTTTATCCCTAGAGGTAGTGATTGACTCGGATTGTGCACCTCCTTTGAGTTTATACTGACTTGCACTACAATTCTATTGATAACTGGCCACTGTCTTACTGTTAATTCACCTTTGAACGTCCTGGGAGGAATGATCTTTTTGGTGGCATCTAGAACCACTGTGTGACCTATGGTTGTATATTTGCCCCACCCCCATGCAGGATCTGTCTTCCAAAGCCCCCCCCACCCTCACCCCCTTTAGCCCCTCATGCTGGAATGACTCTGCAATTTTCCCAAGGACCTCACTCCCTCTGAGTCCCGAGAGTTCCTTTCTCCCATCTAGACTTCCTGCTTCTAAGTCCCTTGTATGCTGCCCTTTGGCTTTATTTCATCCTCTAAGATATTCTTGCACACATCTTTGAGAACCAGTGCCTGGGAGGCTTTTTGAGATGACACATCACTGTATCACTGTATCACTGTCTTCCCATTCATTGATTGGTTTGGCGCAGGCACCAGTAACATCTCCATATGTCCTGTCTCATGCTAGTAGAGCCCAAGGGCACCTGCTTGCTCCAGAAACACAAAGTGCCTCAAATCATTCCATCAGGTCATGGGAATGAGGTCTAAAATTTTTTTTTTTTTTGGGTCACACCCGGTGATGCTCAGGGGTTACTCCTGGCTCTGCACTCAGGAATTACTCCTGGCAGTGCTCGGGGGACCATATGGGATGCCAGGGATCTAACCCGGCCGGCACAGGCCGGCCACATGCAAGGCAAACGCCCTACCTGCTGGGCTATTGCTCCGGCCCCGAGGTCTAAAATTTTTACTGGTATTTGGCATATCAAATGTCCTACCTGCTGAACTATCGCTGAACTATCGCTCTGGGCCCTCCCCTGATTATTTTTTTATTTTTTATTTTTTTTGCTTTTTTGGGTCACACCCGGTGATGCTCAGGGGTTACTCCTGGCTCTGCACTCAGGAATTACTCCTGGCGGTGCTCGGGGGACCATATGGGATGCCAGGGATCAAACCCATGCCGGCATAGGCCAGCCGCGTGCAAGGCAAACACCCTACCCGCTGGGCTATCGCTCCGGCCCTCCCCTGATTATTTTATAAGCTCGCAGATCCTGGGTTAGTGCTGAACACACACAGTTCTGCAGCCAAGGAAGAAATGCAGATGAGTGTAAAGGTGGGTGGAACGATGATGAGCTAGATTCATCTCAGGGTGGTGATGATACTAGCTTCCAGCTCATTCTTTATCCAGGCTCTATGGATATTGCCAGCTCTCTAGTCTTCCGAGACAAGTTAGAATCTAAATAGTAGAGGTCCTGGGGGTGGAGCTCATTGGTGAAGAATATACTTTGATCCTATGAGGCCCTGTACTCAAGTCCTGCTACTGAAAAATAAAATAAAATAGGATAAAAAGTTTGAGAAATCCAAATATTCATGTGTCAGCTGCTCATGCCTTAGTGTGGGCAATTAAATATACATATGTATATGTATATGCATCTGTATATGTATCTATATATGTATATATACAGATGCATATGTATATACATATGGATCTGTGAGCTTATAAAATATACATGACTCACAGACATGGGATAGAGCTGCTACTTGCTCTCCCTGTGCCCAGCCACTCATGAGGCGCCCAGGAAGGATGGCGGGTTCTAGCCCTGGCCTGCCACCCCAGCTGTGCCTTGCAACAAGCCACGACCCCCCACTCCCATGAGGGGCCTCCATTTTCCACATCCAGAATTCTCTCTTGTCAGAACTCCACCCAGCAGACCAGCCTATCACGGCCTGGCTCTCGCGGCCGCAGTAAGCGACCGCATGGTTCATCAATAAATGCTGGACTTAGAGATGACTACAAGAGTATGCTACCTGCACGGCAGAGCCTGGCAAGCTACTCGTGTTGTATTTGATTTGCCATATACCAGTAACAATTATAGACCCTCATTCCGGAATGGATTGAGGCTCTTTATGTTCCTGGAGCAAGCAGATGCCCTTGGGCTCTACTAGCATGAGACAGGACTTATGGAGATGTTACTGGGGCCCGCTTTGAGCAAATCGATGATGAACGGGGAAGACAGTGATACAGTGATACAGTGATTTGGCATATCAAATACTACATGGGTAGCTTGCCAGGCTGTGCCGTGTGGGTAGCATACTCTTGTAGTCATCTCTAAATCCAGCATTTATTGATGAATTGCGTGGCGCAGAGTGGCCGCACTAGCCGGGCTGTGATAGGCTGGTCTGCTGGGCGGAGTTCTGATGAGAGGAAAGTCCAGATGTGGAAAATGGAGGCCCTCATGGAGTGGGGGATCGCCTGGCTTGTTGCAAGGCTCTGCTGGGGTAGCGGGCCAGGGCTAGAACCCGCCATCCCTCCCTGGGTGCCTCGTGAGCAGCTGGGCACAGGGAGAGCCAGTAGCAGCTCTGCCCCATGTCTGAGAGTCTCTCATGACGCATCTATATGTTCTTATTCTACTCCACAAGCTATTGACGGTTTAACAAAGCTGATCTTCACTCATGGAGTCTCCAATGCTTTTTATTTTTATTTTATTTTATTTTTTTTTTTTGCTTTTTGGGTCACACCCGGCGATGCTCAGGGGTTTCTCCTGGCTCTGCACTCAGGAATTACTCCTGGCGGTGCTCGGGGGACCATATGGGATGCCGGGATCGAACCCAGGCTGGCATGGGGCCAGTCACGTGCAAGGCAAACGCCCTACCCGCTGGGCTATCGCTCCGGCCCTCCAATGCTTTTTATTAAGGGGATTACATTTACGCTAGGCAAACATGTGTATAAAGAAACAAAGTCATGGAACTGAGGAGGTTCTGAGCTGGACAGATAGTACAGGAGGAAAGGTACTTGCTTTGTATGCAGCCGCTTGGCCATGGCCCTGGTTCAGTCCCTGACATGGCATATGAGAGCTCCTCCTCTGAGCACCAACAGGAGTCACTCCTGAGCAGTCAGGAATAGCCCCTGAGGACCTGTGGGTGTGATGCAGCCCCTAACAACCTCGCCCCTAGAGGAGAAAATAAGGCAGATATGACAGTTTTCTTTATTCCTCTCAAGCAACAAAATGTGCGCTTTTGTGAGGCTGGGTTTGGTGTCAGGGGGCCAAGGGGTGGGAGCTGTGTCCACCTGAAAGCATCCTCTCTCTTCTGTGAGCCCTGTCCATCAGAGCTCTTTCCTAGTTGAACACAGAGCTTGGGGCATGAAAGACCCATCAATTCTGTTCTGTGATTAATAATAGATTTGAGCTTGAAAAACAAGCTAAATGACCTTCTCCGCTGGCTATCTTGTGTATGCAGTTCCAGACACTTTCTTACTCCATGCTCCCTGGCTTGATGTCCCAAGGGGATATCCTGTCATCACTTGATCACTTGACATCCAGTTTTTCATCGATTTCCTCCAGCGTGCGCCAGTAACATTTCCATTTTACCCTATCATGTGCCAGTGTAGCCCAATGGCATCTGATTGCTTCAGGAATACGAAGAGCCTCAAACCATTCATTCAGGGTCTTGATAAAGAAGTCTGACCATCTTGTAGGTGGCGGCCACGTGATCTTTTGACATCCCGTGGGATCCAGTCGGTAACAGCTCTAGTTCAGTGGTCATCTCCAAATCGCATTACATGTCCAGCCCATCTGATTTTTGGCAAAGCTGATCTTCACTCATGGAGTCTCCAATGCTTTTTTATTAAGGGCAAAACGAGACAGCATCCCTGACTCTGGAACAGTGATGGAGGTCGGAGCTCTGAATTCCTTCTTTCACTTGAGTGAGGCGTGATATTCCAAGCATAGCTCTTTCGATTCCTCTCTGGGAGACCCGAATAGCATTCTCATCCTGCTTTCGTAGGGCCCAGGTCTCTGAGGCGTATGTTAACGCAGGGAGAATGGTGGAGTCAAAGAGATGTGCCTGGAGCCGGAGGTTCTTTGTTCTTTTGGCTATTTCTTCTATGCTTTCAAAGGCATTCCATGCGCTCTCTTCCTCATGCACAGCTGAGGTTTTAGGTCATTCATCATGTTGGCTTCTCAACCTAGGTACACGTAACTGCTGCATTCAGAGATGTTTGTTCCGAGAGTGAATGGGGCCTCTGGAACTAGTTCATTTTTTCATGAACATGGTTTTGTTGAGATTCAGCTGTAGACCTATCTTTCCACATTCTCGGTCAAAGTTAGTCAGCATTTGTGCCACTTAGCTAATGTTTGGTGTTATTAGAACCATGTCATCAGTGAAGCGGAGGTGGCGTAGTTGCCGACTGTCTACACCTTTCAAATGCACTGAACCACTAGGGGCACTGTGGGGGAGCTGCAAGAGGAGAGAGTCGCCACCAACCTTGTGCAGGAAAACTATCTGCATGCAGCTCACTATCTCACTCCCTCTGAACCAGGAAACAAAGCTGGGAGCAAGCCCTGAGCACTTCTGTAAGTGCACCTCCCCCAACTCCACCCCCACACACCAAAAACAAAACAAAGGTGGAAAAAAAAAGGATTCCCTTTGAAACCTTTGCTATTTTGCATAGCAGGTACGGTGTTTGCTTTGCATGATCCCAAGCACCCTAGGTAGCACCCTTAGTGTGCCAGGAATAATTTCTGGGAGAAAAGCCAGGAGTAAGCCATGAGCACTGCCAGGCCCAAAAACAAAAAGAGAAAAAAAATAGTAATAACTATTATTGGCTTAGGTTTTTTTTTTTAAAAAATATTTTTTTTGGGTGGCCATACCTGGAAGTTCTCAGGGCTTACTCGTGGCTCTGTACTTGGCGATCACTTCTGACAGTGCTCAGGGGACTGTATGTGTTATTGGGGATCAAATCTAGGTTGGCTGTGTGCAAGGCAAGCCACTACTTAGTATACCATCACTCTGGCTCCCTAGTGTTACTACAAGCTCTTGTCATTATGGCGAAATGTATTGAACTTTTTAGCCAAATTCATTCCTAACCAATAGAAATGGAATAAACTAGGGGAGACTTGCTTTCTACTTCAGAATACATATACGACTGACAGCTGCAGTGTCCAAGATCAAGACATAACAATCAGTTGTAATGCAGTACGCTGACAACAATGGAAAATGGAATGAATGCCATTTGTAATAGCATAGAGAAACATGTAACACTTGAAAATAATTCAGGTGGGGGGGCATAGTGATAGCCCAGCAGGGAGGGGGCTTGCCTTGCATGCGGCAGACCCAGGTTCTATCCCTGGCATCCCATATGGTCCCCTAAGCACCACTAGGAGTAATTCCTGAGTGCAGAGCCAGGAGTAACCCCTGAGCATTACTGGGTTTGACCCAAAAAAAGAAAGGAAGGAAGGAAGGAAGGAAGGAAGGAAGGAAGGAAGGAAGGAAGGAAGGAAGGAAGGAAGGAAGGAAGGAAGGAAGGAAGGAAGGAAGGAAGGAAGGAAGGAAGGAAGGAAGGAAGGAAGGAAGGAAGGAAGGAAGGAAGGAAGAAAAGTCTGATGAAAGATATGTCAGATGCATGCTTGAAAAATAACAATAAACATTGAGATTTAAAAACATCACTAGATAAGTACACCAGTAGTTAAAAAGAAAATCAACTTTGGGGTCCATAAGATGACTCAAAGTCTAATGTACCTTCCTTTCAAGCTTAAGGCATGAAAGGAAGGTACATGAGTTCAATCCCTGGTGTCACCTTCCTTCCTTCCTTCCTCCTCCCTCCCTCCTTCTTTCTTCCTTCCTTTCCTTCCTTCTTCCTTCCTCCCTTCCTCCTTCCTCCCTCTCCTCCCTCTTCCTTCCTTCTTTCCTTCCTTCCTTCCTCCCTCCCTCCCTCCCTTCCTTCCTTCTTTCCTTCCTTCCTTCCTTCTTTCCTTCCTTCCTTCCTTCTTTCCTTCCTTCCTTCCTCCCTCCCTCCCTTCCTTCCTTCGTTTCCTTCCTTCCTCCTTCCTTCCTTCCTTCCTTCTTCCCTTCCTTTCCTCCCTCCCTCCCTCCCTTCCTTCCTTCTTTTCCTTCCTTCCTTCCTTCCTCCCTCCCTCCCTTCCTTCTTTCCTTCCTTCCTTCCTTCTTTCTTTCCCCCTCCCTCCCTCCTCCCTCCCTTCCATCCTTCCTTCCTTCCTTCTTTCCTTCCTTCCTTCCTTCCTTCCTCCCTCCCTCCCTCCCTCCCTCCCTTCCTTCCTCCCTCCCTCCCTCCCTCCCTCCCTCCCCTTCCTTCCTTCCTTCCTCCCTCCTGCCCTCCCTTCCTTCCTTCCTTCTTTCCTTCCTTCCTTCCTTCCTCCCTCCCTCCCTCCCTCCCTCCCTCCCTCCTCCCTCCCTTCCTTCCTTCCTTCCTTCCTTCCTTCCTTGCACTTTTTTGGGTCACACCCAGCGATGCTCAGGGATTACTCCTGGCTTTACACTGAGGAACTACTTGTAGCAGTGTCAAGGGGACAATATGGGATGCCAGGGATCGAACCCTCATCAGCTGCATGCAAGGCAAATGTTTTACTCTCTGTGCTATCTCTTTGACCCCAAGAACAAGATTTTCCATTTGCTTTTTCACTGAATCTAAAATATCATAGGGTTCAGGACGTACATATAATGGATGCCGCCTGTCATCTTCTATGTCTTACCTCTCATTTGGTTCTAAAGTCAGAAGGCAAAGATGAGACTGTAGATCCATCCTACAGGTGTGTGATCCTTGTGTCTCCCTGTGGAACTAACCAGCCCCAGGGAACTGGCCAAAACGTTCACCAATGGGACCAAGGCACACAGCCTGGGTACTGCCCCTGGACCACTTTCTCTCTGCTCCTCCAGGAATGACTCCTGTCCCTCCTACAGGTGTGTGTGATCCCTGTGTCTCCTGTGGAACTAATCAGCCTCAGGGAACAGGCCAGAACCAGCCAACCCACATTCCCAAACTCAAAACCATGCAACCTCACTAGCGCCGCCCGATCTACTTAATATTTATCTTACATGAGGTACAGGTGAGCATTTGTCCTTACACTCCTTGCCACCCACCCAAATTCTGCAAACAACCCAGACACCTACTAACTGTACTATCTAGCCACCCAAGAACACACATTTGCAACCTACAATAGTCATAATGGTAAAGCAACGCAAAATTCCATCAAAGTCAGTGAGTTAAGTCACTAGCCTAGATGAACCAAGCAATAATGATGAGCTGTATAACCTCTCTGATAAGGAATTTTGGAGAGAATTGCAAAGGATGCATAAGGAACTCAAAGAAGAAATGGAATGCAAAATCAGTAAAATACATGAGGACACGAGAGAAGAAATGAGGAAAATGCAGACCAAAATACAAACACAAATGACAGATATTAAAAATGTGGTAAATGGAATGAAAAACACATTGGAAGGCCTCCATAGCAGAGTAACAACTGCTGAAGAAAGAATTAGTGATCTCGAAGACAAGTTCCAAAGATTCTCTACACAACAGCAGAAGACGGAAAAAAGACTCACAATTAACGAACAGACAACAAGAGATAATCGGAATGAAACCAAAAGGAATAACATACAGATCATTGGGGTCCCAGAAGAGCCAGAAGAAAACCCTTGATGAAGAAGAAACTGTCAAAGTCATCATTGCTGAGAAGTTCCCGAACTAAAGAATGCTTGCCTCCAGATTCAGGAGGCACGCAGGGTACCAGCTAAAAGAAACCCCAATAAGAATACTTCAAGACACATCCTAATTAGAATGAGAAAAACTATAGATAGTGATAGAATACTGAAAGCCGCAAGATCAAAGAAGTAAATCACAATCAAAGGAGCATCCCTAAGATTTACAGCAGACTTCTCCAAGGAAACACTCCAATCATGAAAACAGTGATGGGATATTGTGAAAAAGCCCAATGAACTGCAGGCCTCACCAAGAATTCTTTACCTACCCAGAATCACATTCAGATATGAAGGAAAGATACACAGCTTCATGGATAAGCAACAAATCAGGAACTTCATGGACTCAAAACCAACTTTAAAAGAAGGACTGACGGGTCTTCTATAAAATAAGACAAAACCCAAAAGCACAACAAGTTTAAACAGAAACATGGCACAAAATTCAATGACAATAATCTCTCTCAACATCAACGGTCTAAATGCACCAATTAAAAGACACAGAGTGTCAACATGGATTTAAAAACTGAATCCAACATTCTGCTGTCTACAAGAAACACATCTAAATAATCAGAGCACAAACTCAAAGACATCAAACACAGACTCAAAGTCAAATGTTGGAAGACAAATCTCCACCAAACAACTCCTCTAAAAAGGTCAGTGTGGTCATACTAGTATCAGATAATATAGACGTCAGGCTGAAAAAGGTTAGAAGGGTCAATGAAGTCCATTTCTTATTAATTAAAAGGTATGTATATCAGGAAGAAATTACACTAATAAACATATATGCACCCAATGAGGGGCCAGCAAAATGCTTAAAACAACTGCTAATAGACCTTAAAGAAGACATTAACAGTAGCACAATAATAGTTGTAGACTTCAACACTGCTCTACTAACTATGGATAGATCTACAAGACTGAAACTCACTAAGGAAATATAGGCCCTGAAGGAAGAAATGGAAGAAAGAGAGCTAGTGGATATATACAGGGCTTTTCATTCCAAAAAAAGCTGAGTGTACATTTTTCTCCAGTGAGCATGAAACATTTTCCAAGATAGACCACATGCTGAGCCACAAAGCATACCTCAATAAAATAAAAAAGATAGAAATTGTGTCAACTATCTTTTCAGACCATGATGCACTGAAAATGGAAGTTAACCGTACAAAGAAACAGGGAGTCAAACCAAACACCTGGAAACTGAACAGCTCGCTGCTGAACAACCAATGGGTCATAGAAGAAATCAAACAGGAACTCCAAAGATTCCTGGAAACAAATGAGAATGAAGACACCAACTATAAGAACTTGTGGGACACAGCAATAGCAATGTTAAGAGGAAAGTTTACAGCTCCACAAGCATTCATCAGAAAAGAAGAAAGGGCCCACATAAATAACCTGACTACACAGCTCAAAACATTAGAAAAAGACCAAAAAAAAAGGAGGCTAACCCAGGCAGAAAGAAGGAAATAATAAAACTTAGAGAGGAAATCAATGAGCTGGAATCCCAAAAAAATAATCCAAAAGATTAATGAAACCAAGAGCTGGTTCTTTGAAAAAATAAACAAGATTGACAAACCACTGGCAAGATTTGTAAGGACAGGGAAAGAGAGAACCCAAATAAAGAGAATCATAAATGAAAGGGGGACATCACAACAGAAACCACATAAATCCAAAAGATCATCAGAGATTACTTTGAGAGACTGTATGCCATGAAACATGAGAACCTAAAAGAAATGGATAAATTCCTGAAGTCCTATAACCTCTCACAGCTGAAACAAGAAGACCTGCAACACCTGAATGAGCCTATCACCATCGAGGAAATTGAAACAGTAATTAAAAGTCTGCCCAAACACAAAAGCCCAGGTCCAGATGGTTTCACTGGTGAATCCTTCCAAACCTTTAAGGAGGACCTACTGCCATTCCTTTTCAAGCTCTTCCAGGTAAACAGAAACACTCCCAAACACTTCTACGAGGCACATATCACCCTGATACCCAAAGCAGGGAGATATAACACAAAGAAAGAAAACTACAGACCAATCTCCCTAATGAACACAAATGCTAAGATCTTTAACAAAATACTAGCAAACAGAATCCAAAGACTCATCAAGAAGATTACACATCATGACCAAGTAGGATTCATTCCGGGAATGCAAGGATGGTTCAACATTCGCAAGTCAATCAACATAATACATCATATCAATAAGAGAAAAAGTAAAAACCATATGATCATATCAATAGATGCAGAGAAAGCGTTTCACAAGATCCAACACCTGTTCATGATTAAAACCCTCTAGAAAATGGGAATTGAAGGAAGCTTCCTCATATAGTCAAAGCCATCTACCAAAACCTACAGCAAGTATCATTCTCAATGGGGAAAAATTGAAAGCATTCCACCTAACATCAGGGACAAGACAAGGTTGCCCTCTCTCACCTCTTTTATTCAATATAGTACTGGAAGTACTTGCCATAGCAATCAGAGAAGAAAAGGACATTAATGGCATCCAGATAGGCAAGAAAGAAGTCAAGCTATCACTATTCACAGATGACATGATATTATACCTAGAGAACCCGAAACTCTCTACCAAAAAACTTCTAGAAACAATAGACACATATAGTAGAGTGGCAGGATACAAAATCAACACCAAAAAGTCAGTGGCTTTCCTATATACAAATAATGAAAGAGAAGAAAGGGATATTAAAAAAAACTATTCCATTCACAATTGTGCCACAGAAAATCAAGTACTGGGGCCGAAGCAATAGTCCAGTGGGTAGGGCATTTTCCTTGCATGCGGCTGACCCAGGTTCGATCCCTGGCATCCCATATGGTCTGCTGAGCACCGCCTGGAGTAATTCCTGAGTGCATAATCAGCAGTAACCCCTGAGCATTACCAGGTGTGACCCAAAAAAGCAAAAAAAAAAAAAAAAAATCAAATACCTAGGAATCAGCTTAACCAAGTGTGTAAAGGACCTGTACAAAGAAAAACTACAAGACATTGCTCCAAGAAATAAAAAGAGGACACAAGGAAATGGAAACACATTCCCTGCTCATGGATGGGGAGAATCAACATTGTCAAAACGTAATACTCCCTAGTAACCAAGTGTGTAAAGGACCTGTACAAAGAAAACTACAAGACATTGCTCCAAGAAATAAAAGAGGACACAAGGAAATGGAAACACATTCCCTGCTCATGGATGGGGAGAATCAACATTGTCAAAACGTAATACTCCCTAGAGCTTTGTACAGATTCAATGCAGTCCCTATAAAGATACCCATGACATTCTTCAAAGAAATTGACCAAACCCTCCTCAAATTTGTATGAAACAATAAACCCCCACAGATAGCTAAAGCAAGCGTTGGGAACAAGAAGATAGGAGGCATCACCTTTCCCAAACTCAAACTGCACTACAAAGCAGTATTAATTAAAACAGAATATGGAATAAAAACAGACCTGTGGACCTATGGAATAGAATTGAGTATCCTGATACCCATCCTCAAATACATGATCACTTAATCTTTGATAAAGGTGCAAAGAGTCCAAAACGGAGTAAGGAAAGCCTCTTCAACAAGTGTTGCTGGGAAAACTGGGCAGTGACATGTACAAAAAAATTAATTTGGACCTCTGTCTAACACCATGCACAAAAATCAGATCAAAATGGATTAAATATCTCAATACCAGACCTGAATCCACAAAATTTGTTGAAGAAAATATAGGAAAAACCCTCCATGACATTGAAGCTAAAGGCACCTTCAAAGGTGAAACACCATTAACAAAGCAATTAGAAGAGAATATAAACATATGGGACTACATGAAACTAAAAAGCATCTGCACCTCAAAAGAAATATTGACCAAGATACAAAGACAGTCCACAGAATGGGAAAGAATATTCACCTAATACCCATCTGATAAGGGGTTAATATTCAGGATATATCAGGCACTGGTAGAACTTTACAAGAAGAAAACAGCCAACCCATCAAAAATGGGGAGAAGAAATGAACAGAAACTTCAACAAGGAAGAAATTTGAATGGCCAAAAAACATATGAAAAAATGCTCATCATCACTAATCATCAGAGAGATGCAAATCAAAGCAATGAGATATCATCTTACACCACAGAGACTGACATATTCAAAAGGGCAAGAACAACAAGTGCTGGCGTGGATGTGGGGAAAAATGAACACTCATCCATTGTTGGTGGAAATGTCAACTGGTACAGCCTTTTTGGAAAACAATATGGACATTCCTCCAAAGACTAGAAATTGAGCTCCCGTTTGACCCAGCCATACCACTCCTGGGAATATACCCTGGGAAGCCAAAAACACACAGCGAAAACACCATCCGCACTTTTATTTTCATAGCAGCACTATTCACAATAGCCAGAATCTGGAAATAACCAGAGTGCCCGAGAACTTATGACTGGCTAAAGAAACTTTGGCGCATCTACACAATGGAATAATATGCAGCTATTATGAAAATAAAGTTATGAAATTTGCCTGTAAATGGATGGACATGGAGAGGATCATGTTGAGTGAAATTAGCCCAAAGGAAAAAGATATAGAATGACTACATTTATTTGCATGGCATAAATACATATATATACACAATATGTATATGAGTGTGTATATATGTATACATATGTATATATACATATTATAATATCAATATGCAAATCTGGTGAAACATGGATCAGGAGGTCTTGTCAAAGGTGAAATTATCACAAATGTGTGGGAGTCAGAGGATAGGTAAGACAAAGAATGGAACAGTGTGCTAATAATGTCCATAGTGCTAATACCAACCTAGAACTGAGCATTAAATACAGGCAAAAAGATACACATGATAATCTCTAAATGTATGTATTGTGATCCACAATGTATAAGGGAAATAAGAGAGAAAGAAAGAGTGATAAAGAGAAAGAGATAAAGAACCTGCCATTGAGGCAGGCTAGGGAGGGGGGAGAGGGAATCAGGGACATTGGTGGTGGGAAATGGGCACTGGGTGCTGGAACACTGTATGACCGAAACCCAAATATGAACATCTTATGAACATCTTTGTAATTGTATATCTCACGGTGGTATAATAAAATATTAGCAAAAACAAAAATAAGAAACTGTTGCTTATTTGACTCCTGAAACTCCAATAGACTTCTCCTCCTTCACCAAACTATAAGAACAATAGCCCAACAACAAGCCATAAATCAGCCAACATTTATTGGGTGTTTGCTATGTGCCAGGTTTACTGTGTGTGAAATGCTTATAAAATGTTAAATCCCTCATAATAGCCCAATGAAATGGGTACTGTTTTTATTTCTATTTTGGACTTTAAATCAAGGCATGGAGAGATTAAGTAATTCACCCACTGTCACACAACTAGTTGGTGGCAGAACTGGATTTTGGGTAACTAATACTCCAATGACGGTTGGATTGCTCTTTCCATCCTGGTCTGGTTCTTCTCAACACAGCACAATTTTATCAAGCAATAGGTTTAATTTGGTTACTGCTGTAATTCTTTCCCTACCTTCTCAAGACCATCAGGATCTTGATGTTGTTGGTATTAACATTACTCTGGATGTTACTGTGGGAGGGAGGCGCATACACAAAAGTGCTTAGGAGCTTACTCCCAGCTCAGCATTGCCGGCTTATTCCCAGCAGTGCCTCTGGGACCAGGCAGTGCTGTAGATTTTGCTGTTGTTGTTGTTTTAGGGGCCATACCTGGCAGTGGTCTGGGGTTATTCCTGATTCTGTGCTCAGGGAGGCACCCTCAGCCATGCTCAGGAGGGCATGTCTGGTGCTGGGGAGGGTTCCAAACGGAATGAGCTTTGTGCATGGTAGCAGGCTTATGACCTGTACTTGTTCTCTGGTCCTGGTATTTTCTTCTTTTAGTGCTTCACACTGTATCTGTCTCCTCCATGCAAAATATACCTTTAGCCTATTGAACCTCTTTAATCTCTCTGCCTTGTTATGTATGTATGTATGTATGTATGTATGTATGTATGTATGTATGTATGTATGTATGTATGTATTTGCTTTTGGGGTCACACCCAGCGATGCTCAGGGATTACTTCTGGCTCTGCACTCAGGAATTACTTCTGGCGGTGCTGGGGGGACCATATGGGGTGCTGGGGATCGAACCCGGTCAGCCATGTGCAAGCCAATTGCCCTCCCCACTGTGCTATCTCCCCAGTCTCTGTGGAGGAATAACAGTAACTGTCTAGTTATTATTCACAGGACTCTGAAAGACTCATCACTTACTATCCTTTTGCATCTGTTGGAGCCATTCTCTCTTTTATATTCCAAGTCATTCCCACCTTATTTGAGTTCCCACAGTCAGAAAAAGACTTCCTGCCCCAGGGCACTTTCTTTACATGGAAGGACCTTGCCCACCATCACACCATTGGGTTTTTCAGGCTTTGTTGAAATACTACATTTCAGAGAGGTTTTCTGAACCTCCTTTTCTCCAAACCCAAACTTATCCTCCTATTATTCTCTCTGCCATTATTCTTTCTGCTGCAACCATTGCATGTATCACAATTTGGAATTATTTTACTATTTCTGTGAGTAACTGGTATGACCTGCTGCTCCAGCTCTGTGTGAAAATTAAGTCACAGCGCTGCCTTCTTCAAGTCAGAACTGGCTTTGGTTTCTACTTGCCACAGGTCCGGGAAACTTGTTCCCTTCCTGAAGTTGCAGAAGTTTCTCCTCTGAACACACAGTCCTCTAACTTCAGGGATTTGTTCCACTCAGAGGAACCAATACCCTGGTCTCTCATACCCTCAGGTTCAGAGTCAGCTGAAGCTCTGGGTAATTCAGCCGTTTGCTGTGGAGTAGCTCCCTCTGTAATTAAAGATTGTTGAGGAAAGGCCAGAGGGATAGTGCAATGGACTTGGCACTTGCTTTGCACATGTCCTAACTCTGGATTGATTCCTGACACACCATCTAGAGTGTCCCACCAGGAGTGATCCCTGAGCACTGAGGCAGGAGTGAGTCCTCTGCACAGCCAGATGTGGCCCACAAACCACACCAAAGAAAATCAAAACAAAACAAAACAATGTTCTGAGCAGTCAGCCAGCGTGTACAGCCTCTGCTCCGCCTTTGTGGTTCCAGAGCTGTTCTCAGGCTTAGCTCTCAGGGTGGGCCTTATCCTGGGGTGTCTTGGCTGAGCCTGAGCCGGATTATTTCCCATATTCACCCCCACCCCAGACAATACAGCCTCCCTGCTGATCAGTCAGTACCCTCCCCACCCCCTCCCCATAGTGACTGGGGTCCCCCTGAGCACCTCTGCAGAACGCACTCTTGGCTTTCAGGGAGTCTCCAGGGACTCTGCCCTGCATGGCCTCACAGATTTCCTTCCTTCCATCCTGCCTGTGGCTCGCCTCCTCTCCACTCTCCTGCAGGTCAGTCTCTGCATCAGTCACTCACTGGTCAGCCCAATAACTCAGGGACCTAAATAATCTGGAGGAGACCTAAAACAGTCCTTCCTCACTCACAGATTCCTCGCACCTCCTGTTCCCTTTTATTGTCCCAGGGAGTTCTGAGATCTTTGTCTGGGTTAGTCCACCTGCCCAGCCTGCCCAGAGGGAAAAAAACTGCAGCATATACACTCACACACACACACACACACACACACACATCTTTTATTTCTTTTTCTTGGGACGGTGAGCTTCCTTACTACCTTCCTAAAACCAGGAAAGACCAAGTGACTCATTCCAGCTCCTCAATAATCAAGACTTTTCCCAGATAGAA
Organism: Cryptotis parvus; assembly: GCA_021461705.1. Taxonomy (NCBI): domain Eukaryota; kingdom Metazoa; phylum Chordata; class Mammalia; order Eulipotyphla; family Soricidae; genus Cryptotis; species Cryptotis parvus. Next base: position 59,825 of record JAJIBD010020877.1, read on the forward strand.
ATGACAAGAAACTACAGCTAGGAACCCTTAGACTTGGGAAGAAACCTACCAATGTATTGTATACAAGCCCCTCTCCCTGGCTCATGTGTCTTATGTCCTTTGCAACTTCTGTAAACCCGGTTTTACCACTTGCATGTTACGAACAGTTAGTCATTTTTAGTGCTGAGATTGAATTGCCGACTTCTGAATAAAACTGACTATCAGCAAATTAGGACATGAGAAAACGCTAGTGAAAAGGGAGGAAAAGATACCACCTCACACCAGCGGGAGTGCGGCATGAACCCTGAGCGCAGAGCTGGCCCCTGAGCACAAACAAAAGAAATAGGGAAAAAAAAAAAAAACATCTGCCCTTTGTTCATTGCCTCATCTGCTTACTCTGGCCAAGCTCTGGAAACATTAAATACAGCAGAAAAAAGGCCATCTAGATCCTCAGAGGAATACAGTTCTGCCCTAAATACAAGGAAATTTTCCCTTTTGCTGCAATATGAGTGGAACGAAGAGCCAGACAAGTGAGATAAATTCGAAGGTGAAAGACATGGGGAATGAGCTCACTATCTGTGGGATTCAGAGAAGCAAAGACACCAAATGAAAACAAAACCTCACGGCTGCAGTTGCCAAAGGGAAAAGTGGAGGGAGTCAAATGGGGAAGGGAAGCTATAGATAGCGCTAAAGAGACAGTGGTGTAGTTTATATGGGGGACTCCAAAACAGTGCTCAGGCGCCCCTCCTTGTGCAACAGAGAGCTGCAGCGCAAGCCAGACTGTTCAATGCTTAGGCTCGTAAAACAACGCTGGGGACCACCAGAACTAGCCTGGTTGTATTCAGGGCTCACAAGAAGTATATGTGGTAGTGCTCAGGGACCCTTACGGGGCTCAGGATTGAATTCAATCTCTTATATATGCCAAGCATAGGCTCGTTTCCTGGACTATATCTCAGCCCCTAACATAAACTTGAATGCAGCATGAAATTTTGCTAAAACATATATGAGCATGTGAATGAATGTTATCTAGAATCTTTAAATTATGATTTTGAACATTAGGGCAATAGAGGTGAGAGAGATCACTTGACATTCCATTACTCGTCAATTTGCTTGACCTGGTGCCAGTAACGTTTCCATTTGACCCTGTCACGTGCCAGTGTAGCTCAATGGCATCTGCTTGCTTCAGGATTATGAAGAGCCTCAAACCATTCATTCAGGGTCTTGACGAAGAAGTCTGACCATCTTGTAAGTGGGTGGTCACGGGATCTTTTGACATCCCGTGGGATCCAGTCGGTAACAGCTCTAGTCCAGTGGTCGTCTCTAAATCGCATTACATGTCCAGCCCATCTGATTTTCAACACCTTGGCAAACGAGACAGCGTACCTGACTCTGTATCGTCGACAGAGGTCAGAACTCCAGATTCCTTCTCTCACTTGAGTGAGGCGTGAGAGAGATAGAATAGGGATAAAGGTGCTTGCATGTGGTTGACCCAGGTTAGATCCATAGCAGCATGTATGGTCTCCCAAGCACTGCCAAGAGTGATCTCTAAGCATAGAGCCAGGAGTAAGCCCTGAGCACTCCTGGGGATGGCCCCAAAACAGACATTAAAAAATTAGAAAAATGATTTTAGCATTAAAGAATTAACCAAGAATGATCTAACAATCACGTTCAAAGCTGGTAGATAATCTGCATCTATGTTATGTGCTATTTTAATACCAATTATCTTGCTTTTAATCTCTTTTTAGGCACCAAGCTCCACAAAATGGTAATGGTAGGGTTTCATGCATAGGCTTCTAATGCCACACCCGCCCCAGACTTTTCATAAAAACTCCCTTGCTTTTCATTAAAAGAAGGGGTCCTTTGTATGTTGAAACTTTGAAACTTTCAAGGAGTTCAGATTTTCAAAATGGTATGAAGAATCAGAGAATGAACCCCAGGAAGTCGTCCAGAGACTTTAGAAATAAGCACATTTTCCTTTGCACACTCAGCCACACTTAGTGACTCCTCCCACCACGGTGCTCAGGGATTGCTCTGAGCAGTGCCCCAGGCACCACTGTGGTACCAGAGATCAAACCCACGTCTCCAGCATGCAAAGCACGTGCTCAAACTAAAGCAGTTGGATTCATCTGTATATGCTTCCTTTGGCACACTAAAGTAGCTGACAGGCCCGAGAGAGAGAGAGAGAGAGAGAGAGAGAGAGAGAGAGAGAGAGAGAGAGAGAGAGAGAGAGAGAGAGAGAGAGAGTAAGCAAGAGCCGGACACTTGACTTGCACACAGTTGACGCTGGTTCCAGTCCCCAGCCCAGCTGAGCACCACCAGGAAGAATGCCTGAGCACGGTCAAGCTTGACTTGGAAACCAAGAACAAATAAAAGGAAAGTAGATGAATTTATCTGTGTGCTCCACCGCCGCCTCCTTCCCGCCAGAGATTGGCTGTCCACGGACCCAGAACTGGCTGCTTCTTCCCCATGCTCCCAGCCAACCTGCTGATTTTTCTCAAGGATCAGACTCTCTCTCTCCTGAGCTAACTTGTATGATGAACAAAACTGACAGGTCATGCTAATTTGAGGGTTTCGACTTTTTGGGGGTGTGGCCTTGATAAGCCCTTGCACAGATGGATGGTGTGAACAGAGAGATGCAGAGATAAGTCAGGGGAGGGTGTGGGGACACATTCTGAAGGGTGGAGCTCATGCCTTGCCTAACAGAGGCCCAGGTGCAACCCCCTCACCCCCCCAGCATCTCCTGAGCACCACTGGGAATGACCAGCTGGGAGTAGCTCCTGAGCACTGCTTGAGTATGGCCCAAAATGAAAGAGAAAGGGAAGGTAGAAAGAGAGGGGATAAGGGCAGGGTGAGGTGGGATGAAACAGAGCGTAAAAAGGACAGGAAGGGAACATTTCATGTATTTCCAAATAGACTTTTTTTGCTTCATATTCCATCCTTCTTAGGCCCGCCTGCTTTTTCTATTTGGGGGAAAGGGGAGTGGAGGATTAGCTCCACCAGCATTGCTCAGGAACTATTATTGTCAAGGGGTGGGATGGGAGGTGGAAGGGGACCTTGGTGGAGGGACACTGGCACTGGTGATAAGTATGGAGTTGGATAGAACATTGCAAGCCTGGCACTCTACTATTAATCTAGTGTTGTAGGGGCTAGGGCCATAATTCGGCAGGTAGGGTGCTGGCCTTGAAAGCGGCCAACCTGGGTTTGATTTCCCGCATCCCATATGGTTCCTGCCTGGACCAGAGCCAGGACTAAGCTCTGACTTTAGCTGGGCGTGCCCCAAAACTAAAGCAAGCAACACAAACAAACACCACTGCTGTAAATTCTGGTACCAAAATCAAGATGGAAAGAAAATATACATTCATTTCTGGGACTGGAGAGAGTTCAAGGGTTAAGTTGCGTGTGTTGTGTGCAGCTGACCCTATTTGTTCCCAGCACTGCCTATGATCCTCTGAGCACCACCAGAAGTGACGCCTGAACACAGGGCCAGCTACTCCTCCCAAGCACAGATACTTGTTATCCCCCTATATATATGTATGTGTTTGTGTGTGCGTGTGTGTGTTTATTCCTCCTGAAACAACTGTACCGTGAACAACTTTGTAAATCACAGTGTTTAAATAAAGTTAAAAATGTTATTTCTCTCTGCCCCAGTATAATTTAGGGCTAGATTAGTTATTGTTGGCCCATCCCAGAGCAAGCAGAGATGTGGGATTCACAGGAACTAAGTACCCTCATGCTTATGTCTTCTCCGTTCTGTTTTGGGGGGAGGAAGTTTATTTATGTATTTTAAAATTTAATTTATTGAGTCACCGTGTGATAGAAAGCTATTCATGATTGAGTTTCAGTCACACAATGTTACAACACCATCTCTCCCCCAGTGCACATTTCCCACCACCAATGTGCCCCTTTGCCCTTCTGTCACCCCCCCACACACACACACACACCATTCAACCCCTCAGGCTCTCTCTAATACAGCCATTTTCCTTCTTTTGCCCTCTTTCTCTTGGGGGAGGAACTTTAGACAGTTTTCTCTGACCAAGTAGTTCCAAAAGGATTCTTGATACATGCATCCATGGGGCCTCTGGTGCCTAGGAAAAGGCAGGGAGATGAGCTCTGAATTCCATTAGCAGAGCGGTGTCCCAAAGTAGAGCATTCTTTGAAACCTTTGGAAGTCATCACAGTTTAAACTGAAACCATTGACATTCACTTAAAAGGAAACGTTCTGAACACATCCTTTCTGAGTGCATCCTTCCCCCATGTTAGCCTGCTAAGTCATACCTAATAACATACACAGTTGAGAAGATCAGTAACATACAGTAAATGCAGGAGTGATGTGAGAAACACACACCCCCAAAATACAAATAAAAGATCACAGTATTTCAACAATAAAAATATAGTACTTATAAGAGCTTGACTCCTAGTTTGATTCCTAGTTGTCTTTTTAACTGTTTCTTCTGCAAGTCTTCCTCCTCCTCCCCCACACCATTTCGTGGCTAGCATGCAGTTTCCCTCAGTGTGAGAGATCGCTGCCCTCCTCTGGGCTCATACCTATACGCTCCCAAATTCTGCACAAGTTTCTATGTAACTGTTCACTGAAGTTTTCTCAGACCATTCTATGGAAATCAGCATCCCAGCCATCTTTCTCCACCCACGACCAATGCCTATTGTCCTACTTAATATGCGTCACCACCTATCACATGCTTTTGTTTGTTGTTATGTCTATAACATAACAACACCCTCCTCTATTAAAATGCAAGCTCCACCACAGTTGGGGGGACGGGAAGTATCTTATCATTTGCTGTGTCTCTAGTCCCTAAAACAATAAAAGGGGCTTGATAAGTATTGGTAGAAAGAGAAGTCAGAGAGTAACTCCAGGGGTTGTCACCTGCCTTATATGTAGCCAACCCCAGTGTGAACCCCAGTCCCCAGATAGTCTCTTGAATAACACAAGGGCTGAACCCTCGAGTGCAGAGTAAGCCCCGAGCACTGCTGAGTGTGGCCCACACCACACACCCCCAGTGCTAATCATCTATACCAGAAATGCAACTTCATAATGTGTCATCTGTTGCTAGAAATCATTTCTTTCCATATTGAGGAATTATACTAAAAAGGAATTCATTCAGTAACTCCCTTTTGAAACGCTGATGTTTTTCTTCCCAATTCCGGTTGTCTCTTTCACGTGCTCTTTGTCCTCCATGCACCCTGTCATTACCCTTCTGGGGTTCATGACCCCTTTGCATTGACTCCTTCTGGGTTCATGGCCCTTTGCACTGACTTTCCTTCGCTAAAGCACTTCCCTTTCTTCCATCAACCCAGCATCCTCACACTTGGAATTTCATTCACCTCATCAACACCTAAGTTATAACTTGAAGGTGGGAGCCAGAGCAATAACACAGCGGTAGGGCATTTGCGTTACATGTGGCCATCCTGGTTTTGATCCCTGGCATTCCATATGGTCCGTCCCCACCCCACCCCCCAGCACTGCCAGGAGTAATTCCTGAGCATTGCCCAAAAAAGCAAAAAACAAACAAAAACTTGAAAGTGGATGGCAATACTCCTCTGATTCCAAAATTTCAGCTAGTTAACATGGGTTAGACTTGATACACACTTACGAAAGTCCTTGACCTAACTAAGAATGTAACCAGACCTAAGAATGTGACCCAAAGCATGAAACCTCCTGGGGGAGTAGAGTGTATGCATCTGTGGTAGCATGGAGCAGGACACTGTCTACTGTTGGCCACTAGCCTGCTGCCACTCTTTGCTTCTGCCCCTCAGACACCACCTTCATCTCAGCCTCAACAATTGAACTGGCATAAATATCATATTACTACTTTTTTTCGTTTGTTTATCTTTGTGCCACACCTGGTGGGCTTCAGGGCTTCTTCCTGGTTCTGTGCTGAGAGATCACTTCTGGTGGGGCAACCATATTGGACACAGGGATTGAGCCTTGCTGGGGGTAGGCAAGTACCCTACAGGCTCTACTATCTCTCTCGCCCTAGAGGACTGCTTTTCTTTCTAATGTCCTTATTAATACACTCACTGTCCCCATTTCCTTTTTCCTTTTTTTTTTCTTTTTTGGGTCACACCCAGTGGTGCTCAGGGGTTACTCCTGACTGCTCTCCACTCAAGACTTACTCCTGGCAGTGCTCTGGAGACCATATGGGATGTCGAACCTGTGTCAGCCACTTGCAAGGCAAACACCCTACCCGTTGAACTATCACTTAGGCCCACTTCCCCCATTTTCTAACAATGAATGCACCACTAGAATTTGGGTCTCAACTTCCTGAGTTGCAGGTGTGGTATTGGTCTCCACAAAAGGGCCAGAGAGGGAAGAACAAATGGCCCAAGTCAATAGAACCTTAGCTAGGGCTGCAGAATTGTGGCTAACATGCTACGTTGTTGACGGGGGTCCTCCTGTATGCAAAGCTACTGGACTGCAGCCCCAGAGGTAATTATAAGTTAAGAACAGTGAAGAACTTTCTTCAGAAAAGAAGCTGAGATGAAGCTCTTCGCTTCAAGCCTTAGCCCTTCTTCTGATGGAAGAACCAATCTTCTTCCCTTAAATGGACTAGGGAAAGCAGTGCGGTATCCCCAAGGTTTTTTGTCTAACAGCGGTCTTGTCTTCTCATATGAAAAACTCGCCTTGTTATTCAGAGAAGATGAAGATGTACTGCTTCCGATGTGTGAACTCTCTCCTTTCTCCTTGAGTCCCCAGGCCCTGTAATACAGCAAAAATGTCTCAAGGCGGGCCTATTTTCTTTAAATGTACAGCTATGTGAATTCCCAGGTGCATGTTCTTAAATCAGTACGTCTTTTCCTTTTTTTTTTTTCTCTTTTGGGTCACACCCAGCGATACTCAGAGGTTACTCCCGGCTCTTCGCTCAGGAATTACTCCTGGTGGTGCTCGGGGACCATGTGGGATGCCGGCCATTGAACCCAGGTTGCATCCTAGGCAAATGCCCTACCTGCTGTGCTATCGCTCCAGCTCCACGATATGTCTTTTCTGAAGCCCTGTAAATTCTCTGTATGCGTGCTCTTGAATCGATGTGTCTTTTCTGAACCTGTCTGTTGTAGAGAAGTGGGGTTTCCCCCACTGGGCCAGGCATAGGCATTATAGCTGATAATTCCTGCTTTTATATTTTTAAACACAAACTAAAGATTGTCAGAGTATAAACATGTGGCTTAAACCAGCGAGTATTCTACAAACTGAATTGATCAGATGGTATTGAACTTTAACCATTTTATCTCACTCCTCCCCTTTTATTTCAGCGTGTTCTCTTGAATTAAACCATGAGGGTTTGAAAATTCAGAATAAGCAACACTTGATTTCAGACTCAACCAAACAAAACCCGCTCTCCCTTTTACTCAGAGCTCAGAAGCTGAGAAGGTCAAATTGTGTTGACACCATTATGATTTTTAGAAATAAAAGAAAGAATTTAAGGGAAAAAAAATCCATAGATCTTTATCCCTTTCAGTATTATTTCCTCTCCATATTCTTTTAGGACTGTTTTTGGCTCATGGCAAACGAGCAACTTTACAGAAAAGACAGACCACAACCCGGCATGTAAAATGAGGAGTCAGGCTGCTAAGTGTGAGAAGCTGGCTTTATTATTTGCTAATTTTTTTTTTTTTTTTTGCACGGGAGGGTGGTGTTTGGGCCATGCCCTGCACTATTCCAAGACTATTCCTGACTCTGCCTTCAGGAGTGACCCCTGGCCGTGCTGCAGAGACTACATGCAGTGCTAGGGATCAAATCTGGGTGGACTAAACGGCAAGTGCCTTAACCCTTGTATTATCGTTAACCCTGTATTATCTCTCCAGTCCTGCTTGCTAACTTTTGACCTTTATCACTTCACAGAACTCATTTCTGTTTGCTTGGCTTTGGGGAGCCGCATCCAACACTGCTCAGGGCTTATTCATAGTGGGGCTCAGAGGACCGTTCATAGTGCCAGCCATCAAACCTTGGTTGGGGAGTGCCAGGAAAGTGCCCTACCAGCTGTATTGTCACTCCAGCCACAATTCACCCGTTAAACTTTAGTTTCTTCTTTTGTGAGATAATGCATCACTCCCTCTGCCTCCCTCCTGAATGCCAAGGTCTTGCTCTAGTACATGGCTCCTTCTTTGCTGCCACCCTCCCTCTCTGTTGGAGAATCTCCAATTGCCAAAATCCCTTCAAGAAGTGAAGCAGCTCCTTAGGAAGCCCAGAGCAAGCCTTAGAGAAGCAGTGTCAGGTATGGTAAGCACCATTTCCCCTTTGGTGTCTTTCTCTATTTCACTCTTTCTTGCATTACATTCCTTTCCTACCATCATCAGCTCCAGGTTTCCAAAATGTATAAAAACTTGCAGCATGACTCAGGTTTGTTTGCTAATTATAAGTTGACATTTTTATTTATTTATTTATTTATTTTTTTTGCTTTTTGGGTCACCCCGGCAATGCTCAGGGGTTTCTCCTGGCTCTGCACTCAGGAATTACTCCTGGCAGTGCTTGGGGGACCTTTGCACTGACATTTTGATTTTTAAAAACGGGCCGGAGCGATAGCCCAGAGGGTAGGATGTTTGCCTTGCACGCGGCCAGCCCATGCTAGCCCAGGTTCGATCCCGGCATCCCATATGGTCCCGAGCACTGCTAGAAGTAATTCCTGAGTGCAGAGCCAGGAGAAACCCCGGAGCATTGCCGGGTGTGACCCAAAAAAGAAAAAAAAACAAAACAAAACAAAAAAAAAAACGGTTGGACTTTGCTATCAAATACCAAAAGAATGTCTGCCCTTTGGCTACCACTTTTACATTCTATGTCAAATTTTATCAACTTATCTGAGGCTGAGATATAAATAAAAGAAAGTACCTGGACATTGCCAAGGGTTGGGGGAAAGTTTTTTAAAAAAGTACCAACCTTGAGCCAAACAGACAGTACAGGGGGTTAAAATGCATGCCTGGAGTGTAGTTGACCCCAGTACAATCCCAGTGCCACATGGTCCTGTCCCTACAGCACTGCCAGGAGTAATCCTTGAGCACAGAGCAGGTGTAGGTCTTGAGCATAGTGGGTGGGGCCCCCAATACAAAAGAACAGTAGGCAAACAAAAGCAATGTCCTTATTATCATTGCTTTTTTGTTATATCTGGAATCAAACCCAGGGCAAGTGCTCTTTCACTGAGTCACATCCCTGGCCTCCAGACAACACTGTTCTGTAAAGTGCTGTTATTAAACAGAAAACACGAGACCAGAGCTGAACGAATTCACTCCTTTACATCTTTGCCCTTTTTCTATTTCAATCAGTCAAGGCCCCTGGGCCTGGGGGTGTGGCTAATAGAATAGCACTTGTCTGGTAAATGGGAGGCCCTGGGTTTGATCCCTGGAACTATAAAAAAAAAAAATCAAGTTTTCTTATGAAGCATATAGCATGTAATTTATATAAAAGTGAACTTAAAAGTCAGTGAATTCTTCGGTGTTCAGAATTCAGCCTCTTGAAAGCAAACATGGCTGCTAGGTTTTACAGAACTGTGGCTTGAACTGCAGGATTTTCATGGACACATTCCAAATGGACTTTTTATTAAGCGAGCTGACCTGTATTCTCTAAATTTTACCAAGTACCATTTATGTAAGGTGGGTTCCTTTGTATACCTATGACTTGTGGACAGGTACCAGTGGCTGTGCCATTGAAAGCTGCCTCTTAAGAGAGACTCCGTTTACTTTCAGAACGGAGATGCCAAGAAATTGCAGTCAGTCATTACACTCGGAGGTACTTTCTTCTTAGAGAAATTATTCATTTGGCCCATGATGCCTGGGCCTTATGAATGCTCAAACTACCCAGTCAAAGCAAGTGTGAAAAGCAAATGCTAGTGGACTGTTTACTTTCTTATCTTACCACACTTATGAAGCTCTTCCTTCCACCAAAGATGATCCCAAGTGACTTTCACCTTTCACGGTTTCTGAATCTATTTGCTTTAACCAGTACATGCTGCTGTTTAGAATGCAGATGTTAATTACCTAACGCTTCCCTCCTACTTGCTCTGAGCCTCACTCAGCCCCAGCAGCTCTCAACACTCCAGCTTTCCTGGAGCTTCCCTGCTCTTTACCTCTAGGGAGAGAGGGACGCTGACTTAGCTGCTAGGGAGAAGTCCAGAAATCTATCAGCATTTCATCTGCCATCACGTAACTCCCAGTGGAAGTGGGTCTTCTCCCTCTGTCGATTTAAATCACCTGAATTCTGAGCACATTTTAGGCATGTGCTTAACAGGATGCTTTCAAACACATCAACAGGTCTTTCCCACCCCGAAGTGTGTCCAGGTTTTTACTTGGAAACAACTGTTTATCTCTGTGATGTTAAGTTCAATTAATAGACAGTCTGTTCAATTAATAGATAGTCTGTTGGTAAGCTCAGTAAAGTATGGCACTTTAATGGGTTATACTATTTCCTCTGACTGTAAAATCCCTCACTTTCATTTTTTGTTTTTGGACCTGACCTGGTGGTTCTCAGAGGCTACTCGCATTGTGGTGCTCAGAGATCACTCCTGGAAGTGGTGCTTGGGGATAAGACAGTGTCGGGACTGAACTCAGAGTCTCTGCTTGTCAGGCCTGTGCTCTGCCCTTTGAGCCATCTCCCTAGGCCTTAAATTCCCTAAAATTCACTCTGAAATAGTTTGAAATTTTTCTTGTGATGAAAACTTTTAAGACCACCCTTGGGCTAGAGAGATAGTATATCAGGTAAGGTACTAGCCTTGCACCTCACATGGTCTCCTAACTATCCCTTGAGAGATCCAAAGCACCACTGTGTGTATCTCAAAAGCCAAAACAAATATTCTCTTAAATTCTTTTAACAACTTTCAAATATTTGATACTGGGGCTGGAGAGATAGAACTGTGCGTAGGGCACTTGCCTTGCATGTGGCCAACCTGGGTTCAATTCTCAGCATCCTGTATAGTTCCCCAAACAATGCCAGGAGTAATTCTGGCATGCAGAGCCAGGAGTATTGCCAGGTATGGTCCAAAAACAAACAAACAAACAAAATATTCAATACAGAATTACTAAAAAAGATCAACAAATAGCCTGCAACGGTTATCAGCCTGCCAATGAATTTATTTTTCTTTGATTTTTGCTTAAGGTTCAGGAATTTGCTGCTTTTGAAGAGTCCTTGAGAGTGAATCAGGAGCCACATTTGAATTATAACAGTATTTAGTTTCTGACTTGTTTTATTTGAGCAACACTGATTTATAACACTGTGGCAAGCAGGTTCTGGTCATGTGTATTGGCAAAAACTTTCAAGAACCTAAATCAGCCCAAAGGCATGAAGGAAGAACTTTGAAATTCAGGACCCACGAAATTCAGGATTACACAAATTACAATGCAGAATTCCTGACCCTGAGCATGTTTGGACCCTGTACACTCAGGGACTCCACCACAAGAACAAAGGCCATGCTAAGAATATCAAAGAAGACCATCAACAGTTCCAATAACTCCCATTTGACAACAGCCTAATGACAGATTTGGGGGGCAAGGCGTTTTGGGAAAATAATATAAACTAACTCATTAAGGAAAAGGTGTATTATGCATTTCCTTCCTGAGGAGGTGGCCTGAAGCCCTGCCTCAGATGTGATCTTTCTTTGGGGGAGGGGGTTTGGATGGGGTGAGGTGGGACATCCCAGCTGTGTTCAGAGCTTACTCCTGGTGAGCTCAGGGATCACTCCTGGCAGTCTCACGGTCCATATGGAATGCAGGGGGTCAAACCTGGGTCACTTGTGTGCACAGTAAGCACCCTACCTGCTGTGGGGTGTGGGCTATGGCTCTAGCCCCAGGTGGATGCTGACTTTCTCACTTCCTATTGTACATTCCCAGTCTTGAGGATTCATTGCAGATCTATCTGAGAGGTGCACTTGACTGTCCGGCCAGAGAGAGGCTCTCTCTCTCTCTCTCTCTCTCTCTCTCTCTCTCTCTCTTCTCTTCTCTTCTCTTCTCTCTCTCTCTCTCCTCTCTCTCTCCCATCTAACCCCTCTGCTTTTTTGGGTCACACCTGGCAATGTTCAGAGGTTACTTCTAGCAGTGCTTGGTGCCGGGATGGAAACCGGGTTGACCTTGTGTAAAGCAAAAGCTTACCCATTGTTCTTCTTTCTGAAATTCTTCTCTGTGGGCACAACAACAAACCTCAAAAACCTGTATAAGATTTAGCACTGACTTTCCTTTCCTGCAAAGGCCAATTGCTAGCTCCTGCCTGGGTGCCACAGCTCCCTGAGAATCAGGTGGCAGGGATCATTTCTCTCACACTGAGAAGAATAAGTTAGACTCTGGTGCATTCTGCTGCCCCATGGGCAAAGTCTGTACGATGTAGTTGATCACAGTGGACCTGCATCAATCTCAAATTTCTTCCAGTCTGGTGATCCAGGTGGGTAAGGAAAATGAGAGACTGCCGACTCTTCTCCCCATTCACATAAGCCTCCTGCCGCAACGCCATATATGCTATCGTTAGCAGTACTGGTTTGTGTCTCATCAGAAGTCTGTAGACCGCACCCACTGCCAAGTACCAATTACCCTCACTCTGTGCTCCACCCTCCATGTGCTCTCCTCCTCCCCACTCTGCTAACCTCAATTTTTTCAGTCTGAATCTAAGGGTTTGTTTGGGTTTGGTTTTGTCTGTTCAAAACCATCATGTTAAACGGTTGGAGGGAGACTTCGTTTTTAAAAATAACGCATTTTAGTAGAAAGAAAGTAAGTACTTGTAATTTGATACGTCTTAAAGAACATTTTGCTAATTATAACTCCTTCCTTTCTTACTGAAAACTGCAGAAGGATGTTTGTCTTACAGTTGTAAAGAATGGACTTTTATTCTATTGAGAGAACTCTTTCACTTTACTATTTTAACTAATTAAGTTAAAAATAACATGAGCTAAAAAGCAGTAGGAAGAGAGGAGAGCAAAATGCCAGGCAAGAATAGGTTCTCCCTAGTGCTGAATACATGGGTAAAAAGTCAAAAAGGAACCTTGAAAAATTTAAAGCCACAGTTACAATGGGAAGGATTTCAGAGTTTCTGGGAGCAAATATTTTAATTTTTCCTTTTATTTTCCTTTACCATTTTATTGAGGTTCTGTACTTTCCAATACTGTTAATGAGACCTTTCAGGCACAAATCGTTCCAATACCATTTCCTGCTTGGCTTCCCTCCACTGGTGTCCCAAGGACCCCTCCCATCCAAGTGACTATGACTTTTGTCATGGGGAAAACATGTCTCTTCTCGGGATAAAATTCAAAAGAACAGGACTGGGGAGGTGGCCCAGTGGTAAAGAATTGAGCGGGCATGTTAGGGGTTGGGGGATTGAACCCTAGCTGTGTGCCCTTCCACACCCCACTGCCCAATACCACCAAGTGTGGCCATTACAATAACAACAAACAATTCAGGAGGATGAGAAGGGAGATGAATGTTGAGAGAAAATGAGTGGGATGAGCAGAAGAAAAATGCAGAAGAGAGACTGTTAAGAAGAAAGGTGGGGCGGGATATGGCTCAGTCATAGGGCACCTGCCTGGCTGGGTTCAGACCCTGGCACCATCCCACTTGGCACTTCTGCCATGATTCCCAGCGGCACAATGCATGCACAATCTGCAGAGAACCACAGCCAAGTCTATGCGAGCCCTAAAACCAAGTACTTGCTCCTCAGACTTTGAAGCCAGTACAACAACAAAGAGAAATGGGACGAGGAAGAAAACTAAGAGGAAGTGGGCATATGCGTTCACTCCCCGTCTTCTGGCTCTCTGTCCTCTCCAATATTTAAACTTGCAGTTCCAAAGGGAGATTCCCAAGCAATTTGGAAATCCGTTGAGTAAGACAACACCAGGTGGCAAATAGCAATTTAATTCTCCTTGCCAACCTAAGGCTGAGAATGCTTTTTATTAGGAGAATGGGATGGAGAGGAAGAGGGGAGAGGAAAGGGAGGAGACGGCCATGCTGTGGGTTGTGCTGAGGCTCTCCCAAGATTTCTTCTCAACACTTCTGGAATTTTGTCTTTTCATCTTACCGCTAGCTAAAAAGATTGGTCGTACAGTCATTGAAGACATGTCCTCGGCATCAAATATTTACACAGGAGGGTGTGCTGACATTGTGTGGCTCTAGATTTCAGGGAGCTGATGCTTCTTGAGACATGTAGCAGCAGAAGACAGGACCTGCCACACCCCTGAGAAAGGAACCGGATTCGAGCTTCTCCAGAACTCAGCTCTGCCCTGCCAACCTGAACAAGTGCAGTTCTTCTCATTAGCAATTAAAAAAGCAGCCAGAGATTTGCCTTGCATCTGGCTGATTGGGTTCAATGTGTACCACCACACAGCATCCCAAGCAATGCTAGGGGCAAGCTGGAGACCCCCAAGAAGTGCCAGCTCTGTAGGCCACCAGCTGCTCTGTATTGCAATGCCCTTGCACTGAGCAGCTGCCCTGGTTGGCTGAGTATCACCGTTAAAGGCCCGCACACCTAGAGTACTACTTGGTAACCCGCTCTATATAAACCTAAATAATAATAAAAATAAATCAAATAAAAAATACATAAGGGGTCTGTGGCTCAACTCTTTGTTTGGTTTTGATCTTTTGAGCCACACCTGGCAGTGCTTAGGGCTTACTCCTGACAGAGAACACTCCTGGCAGTGGTCATATTTAATTCTGGGAATTGAATCCAGATCAGCCACGTGCAAGGCAAACACTCTACCCACTATACTATCTTTCTGGCCCCTTAACTCTTTTTATGTATTTATGTTCTGTTTAATATTTTCATAGTGGAACATTGGATATTTCTAAAACCCTCAGCATGTGCTAATGATATTCTTTAACATAAGCCAGAAGATATTTTTCTCTTCAGCAGACTATATTTCCTCTTAAGATGACAAGTTATTTAAGAACCAACACAAATATTATAGTTCATGAAGTTTGGGTGCTCAAGAATCCCCCAGGGCTGCAGCTGGTGGAGAATAGAATTCAGGGCCCCCGCATGGTAGGCATGTGCTCTGCCATGTGAGCTGTGTCCCTGGCACTATGGCATCATTCCTGGTAAGGACAGTCATTTAGGATCCTGCAAAAGAAAGGGCAGTGACATGATGAGCATGTCCAATCCTCATTGTCTCGAAGCTGAACCATAGAAAATGTTTTTGTCCTTTTTTACCACTCTTATATTACACACTCTGGGGCCAGCGGTGTGGATGAGAGGTAGAGAAATTGCCTTGCATGAGTGAGTCTGCTTACACTTGCACACATTCCTCCAAAGGGGACTGAATATAAAAAGTCAGAGGTGCAAGGTCTGAGTTATAGTGCAGCTGGGAAGGCATTTTCCTTTTTTTTCTTTTGCTTTTTGGGTCATACCTGGCAATGCTCAGGGGTTACTCCTGGCTCTGCACTCAGAAATTACTCCTGGCAGTGTTCAGGGGACCGTATGGGATGCTGGGGATCGAACCGGATTAGCCATGTACAAGGCAAATGCCCTACCCACTGGACTATCATTCCAGCCCCAATTTTTCCTTTAGCTGAGTTTGATCCCTGGCGCCAAATATGGTCTCCAGAGCACCACCTAGATTGATAACCCAGAGCACAGAGTCAGGAGTAAACTCTGAACCCTCCAGGTGTGACTCCTGAAACAAAACAAAAAAAAAAAGATAAAACAACCAAAGAATTAAGTAAATCTAATAAGTTTCCAACTGTAGGCACTCTGACATTCTGTCTGTCTATCCTTCAAACATCATCAGTGAGTGTCTACCCAGAACTGACATTGGGCAAAGTCCCGAGAGGCTGCCTGTGATTTTCTTCTCCCTACCTGCCCTGTTGACAAATGGGCACTGTCCCCCTTTATAGGAGGACACCTCTCAGGGCAGCCATGTCTGCCCGCACACTGCCTGCTTCCCTCTGTATGTGTGTAGAGGCTGTCTCGCTGGGGTTCGACCTCTACACTCTCATCTCACTACAGTTGGAATATTCTATTTAAAACATGAGTACCGAGCCGTGGGGGACAATGTTAAATCTGATTATGAATCTAGTGCTCCTAGATTTTTCTTTGGTCTTTTTGCCTTCAGACTTACAGCCTAGATGCTAGAGAACAGACTAGGATCAAATCAAATCCTATCCAAGTGCTGTTTGTTTCTCTGTAAGTTGGTTAAAAATAGAACTTCTGGGGCCATAGTGATAGTACTGTGGGCAGGATACTTGCCTTGCATGAGGCTGACCCAGGTTCAATCCCTGGAATCCCACATCGTCCCTTGATCTGCCAGAAGTGACCCCTGAGTGCAAAGCTAGGAGTAAGCTCTGAGTACTGCCACGTGTGGTCCCCAAAAAACAAAACAGAACAAAACAAAAGAGATAGTAGTAAGGTTAAGGTATTTCTTTTATGCAGCTCACCCTGGTTCCATTTCTGGCACTGCATATGATCCCTAGAGCACTTCTCAGAATGATTTGGAAGCCCAGAGCCAGGATTAAGACTGGAAACTGCCAGAAATGGCCCATAAACCAGAAGTAATTTTTTTAAAAGGAGCTTCCCTAGGGTCCAGTTTGGGGCATATGCATGGAATAGTCCCCACCTGGATTCATCCCCCTGCCTCATGGCCCCTGAGTATCATCCACAGTGACCCTGGAGGTCTCCAAGGGCTGGCTTTCCATGGGCTGGCTCTGCCTGTCCCCAGCACTGGAGGGCCTGAGCAGCACCACATGCCCAGAATGTTTATGGAATCATTTGCCTGAATAAAGGACCATGGTGCAAACTCTACACAGCCAGAAGAGATGTGGGTCCCGAGGGGAACCCTTTCAGGATACAGCAAGACTCATTTACTTAATTGCAGGACAGGAATTGGGGCCACATCCAGTGGTGCTCAGGAACTGCTCACAGTGTAGTGCTGGAGGTCATCCCTGCTGGTGATCCAGACACCACAGCGAGCCAGGGATCAGATCTGGGCCTTTAATATGCAGAGCATGTGCTTCGGATCATTGAAGCCCTTAGCAAGATTCTTGCAACCGTGGATAGCTAAGGCGTGTGACATGGGGCAGTGAGGGGCGTAGTGAGTCTGGAGCTACAGGGCCGGACATCGGGAAGTACTTTGAATTTCCGAGATGGGAGTGTTGCCTTGTTTTGCCTGCAAGGGGGGACTGGTAGACTCTCTTTATGCCTTTGCGCTGTGCTGAGTGCTTTTGAAGGGATGAGGCCAAGACAGGAATTCAGGTTTAGAGAGGACGGCTGTGCCATGCTCCCGAGGAAACCTGAGGAAACCCCCTACAGAAGTGGAGACGATGGGGAGAGAATCTGGAGATTTCTTTTTTTTTTTTTTTTTTGCCTTTTTGGGTCACACCTGGCAATGCTCAGGGGTTACTCCTGGCTCTGCACTCAGGAATTACTCCTGGCTGTGCTCGGGGGACCATATGGGATGCCAGGGATCGAGCGCGGGCGGCATAGGCCGGCCGCGTGCAAGGCAACGCCCTACCCGCTGGGCTATCGTTCCAGCCCTGAATCTGGAGATTTCTAAACTGGCGATGGAAAGCCTTTGGGTGCGGGGTGAAGGTGAGGAGGGGCAGGGAGCAGTTCTGCCAGGTACAGAGTCAGCCGTTGGCTGGGATCTGGGTGTGGAAGTGGGAATAGATGCAGGCACAGCTGATGGCCTGGTGCTTGACAAGGGTTAGTGTAATCATGATTACTGCAACCCTGGGAGGGATGTGATTATCCCACTTCACAGAAGGGGTGGAGGGGGCTAAAGCACAGAATGGAGAAACTGCCGCTTGCGCTGACGGACGCAGAAGCTGAGCTGCTGTGGGACCTCTGTCCGCCTTGCTCTTTACTCCCATGGATGTTTGCTCCTTCCTGGCTTTGCAGTTCCTAATCCCAGCTGGAGAAACGGGACCAGAGTGCAGAGGTCAGCTGAGGTCATATCCAGGAAGTCTGGGCAGATAACTCTGAGGAGGCCAGACAAGGACATGAACACAGGCCTGCCTGTCCCTTGCTAACCCCAAGCACCAGAGCACTTGGCGGCTGAGGAGCCAACTCAAGGGAGACCAGGCAGAGACTTGGGTCTCCTCTGTAGCAGCTAAGGAGGTTTATCTCTCAGAAAGAGCTGCTGGGACTGTTGAACTCTCCAACCACTTCTCTGCTCTACTGGGGAAAATCTAAAATAGACTGGGGTGCTTACAGTGACTGGCGGGCACAGGTACGGAAGGGGCTTTGCTTTCCCAACCTTGGTTTCCCCTCTGGTGAGGACACATAGGTCATGCTAACCAATAAAAGTTTACAGTAATTGGGGCGGGCGATAGCCCAGCGGGTAGAGCGTTTGCCTTGCGCGGCCGGCCTGTGCCGGTCGGGTTTGATCCCCGGCATCCCATATGGTCCCCGAGCAATGCCAGGAGTAATTCCTGAGTGCAAAGCCAGGAGTAACCCCTGAGCGTCACCGGGTGTGACCCAAAAAGCAAAAAAAAAAAAAAAAGTTTACAGTAATTACTAGCATCTGCTGAATGCTGGCTTGCTCCCAGGCATGACATTCTTTATATCCCCCTCCCCAAATAGGTGATGAAGTCTATTACTGTCCCTTCCTGCACAGAAGAGAACGGGATAAGAGATGTCCCCAAATTGGTTTCAATTAAAATCAGCAAGAATGATTATTGAAATATCAATCTTCTTTTAGCTTGGATAGAAAAGCCCAATTGTGTGTATGTGTGTGTGTGTGTGAGTGTGTGTGTGTGTGTGTGTGTGTGTGTGTGTTTTAATCTTGAGACACATAGTAGTGCTCAGGGGCTATTCCTTGCTCTGTGCTAAAGTCACTGCAAACAATGCTGAGGCACAATATGTGGTGCCTGGGACGGAACCCAGGTCAGTCTCTTGCGATACTACTTCTCTGGCCCCCCAAAGCCCAATATGAACGCATCCTGCAAAATTCGAAGGCTGCTTTGGATACAATCAGTATGATTTCCTTTTCTTCTTCAATTTGAAGATTTTTTTTTCCTCAGCTGACCAGATTTGTCTCTGGCAGCCCAGAGGTGTGAAGTGACATCACCATCTGATCAACATCTAAACCATTTGGGTTAACTTAAAAAAGAGAGTTTAAAAAAAAAGTTGCCCTTAATTTGTCCGTTGGAGCATGAGGCATAAGAATTTTGGACCCAGACAGCCTGTGCTGCAATTTGTCTTCAAAACAAGCTCTTCCGTCTCTCAGGCTAAGAGGATTCTGTCTAAAGGGTGTACACTGTGAATCACAGTTTCAAAGGCAGACGACAAATACAAATCTCAGCCAAGCAATTTGTAAAACTGGATTGCTGACAGAAACCCAGGAAGCAGCAGAAAAACAACCAAACAGAAACGCACTCCAAGTGCCTGGGTGTGAGCTGAAGTAATGCGAACAAATGGGCTCCTGGGTGACGCGGGGGAGGACAGATCCTAAGAGGAGGGTCTTGTCTTGCCAAGCTGAGAGAGCATGACTGATCTGAGCCTGGAAAGCCCTGGCAGGCCCACGGGGCAAGCTGACCTGTGTGTGCAGTTTGCCATGGGAACAGGGCACTGAAGGGCTCTGCCATTAGACTCAATATGCTTGATTACTTTAATTTTCATTCAGGGAAACATCTATTTACAGGGCCACTTTCATATATTTTCTGATCCCTTTTGCAGCAATAATATTAGCTGATGCAAGTTCTCTACTGCGAAAATATCAGAGTTGGCCAGAAAGGTTGGACAAAGGGTTATAGCATTTGCCTTGCGCGGCTGACCAGGCTTTGATCTTCAGCACTGCATATAGGCTCCTGAGTGATCTGTCTTGAGCACAGAGCCAAGAGTAAGCTCTGATGAGTGTGGTTCCAAATTATCATCTTCCTCCTCAAATATATGTATTTCCTCTCCCTCAAGAGGCACCAGGGAGGGATGGTGGGTGCTAGCCCTGGCCAGCCACCCCACCAGAGCCTCACAAGTGCCAGATTACCACCACCACTCCATGAGGGCCGCCATTTTCCACATCCGGACTTACCTCTCATCAGAACTCCATCCAGCAGGCGAGCCTATCACAGCCTGGATCATTGAGACCCACCCTGCAGCAGTCTTTTTTTCAAATCCGGCCCAGGTATGCTGATCCAGAGACTCACAGACATGGGGCAGAGCTGCTACCGGCTCTCCCTGTGCCCAGCCTCTCACAAGGCACCCGGGAGGGACGGCGGGTTCTAGCCCTGGCCCGCCACCCCAGCAAGCCTCACAAGTGCCAGACAACCCCCACCACTCCATAAGGGCCGCCATTTTCCACATCCGGACTTCCCTCTCGTCAGAACTCCACCAGCAGAAGAGCCTATCACAGCCTGGCTCGCACGGCCACAAGTGGCAGCGCAGTTCATCAATAAATGCTGGAGATCAGAGGTGACTACAAGATTATGCCACGGCAGAGCATGGCAAGCTACCTGTGTTGTATTTGATATGCCAAATACCAGTAACAATTATTACCTCATTCCCAAGACCTGATAGAATGGTTTGAGGCTCTTTATGTTCCTGGACAAGCAGATGCCCTTGGGCTCTACTAGCATGAGACAGGACATATGGAGATGTTACTGGTGCCTGCTTCGAAAAAAAAAATTGATGATGAACGGGAAGACAGTGATACAGTGATACAGTGACATATATTTGATATATGCTCTACTAGCATGAGACAGGTCATATGGAGATGTTACTGGTGCCAGCTCAAGCAAATCGATGATGAACGGGAAGACAGTGATACAGTGATATATATATATATATATATATATATATACATATATATATATATATATATATATATATATTTGAGGAGGAAGATGAGAATTTGGAATATATGTGTGTGTATGTGTGTGTGTGTGTGTGTGTGTGTGTGTGTGTGTGTTAGAGCCTAGGCCAGACAGATAATAGAGTAGATAAAGGACTTGGCTTGCATGAGGCCAACCCTGGTTCAAAACCTGACCCCATGCTTAGACACTACTCTCAGCAATGATCCTGGCTCACTACCGGGTATACCCCTTGCCCCCAATATATCAAAGCCTGCCATTTCCATATTGATGAAACTATAATAGAATAGTGTTTTTTTCTTCTCAATCTGTTCTGTTCATTGATAATACAGCACCTAGAATAGTGCCCAACACAGAGTAGCTGCTCATTAAATATTTATTGAATGCAAAGATGGATGTCCCGATACACTTACTCGATTAGGTGGGCCACTCTCAGTGCTTTATTCATTCAGGCTTATTATAAGTTTTATGGATGAGCCAATCGAGTCCCACAGAAGTTCCTTAGAGAAGGTCACATGGTGAGGCAGAATCACCCTCAGTAGTCTAACTCTGGGACCTACGTCTCTGGACCTGCCTTTCTCACCCTGCTATGAGAGGTCTTCAAGTGCCCATTTTCACTTTTTGTTTTTCCTTCAACTCTACATTGAAATTCCCACATGGCTCTTTTCATTTGTTTTGTTTCTGGTTTTGGTGGAGCTCAGGGCTTACTCCTGGCTCTGTGATCAGTGATCACATCTAACAGTGATTTGTGCACCCTGGGTAGGGCCAGGGATTGAACTGAGTTGGCTGCTTACAATGCAAGTACTTTAACTCCTACACTTTTCTCCAGCCCCTATAGAGCTATTTTTACAACATATTAACTATCTTGGGCCTGAGCAATAGCACAGCGGGGGAGGGCATTCGCTTTGCATGCAGTCAACCTATGTTCAATCCCGGAATCCTATGTGGTCCCCCAAGCACCAGGAGGAATAATTCCTGAATGTAGAGCCAGCAGTAAACCTTGAGCATTGCCAGGAGTGACACAAAAAGCAAAAACAAACAAACAAACAAATTATCTTATACCAAAGCCTTTCTTATGCAAATAAAAGTTTTATCTTTCTTAAGCATATGTTAGTCAATGTTCTTATTGCTCTGCCAAGGACCCCATGGATTAATTTAGATATATTAAATAATGAAAATGGACAGCAGAAATATTAATCTGAGTAAAACCTTGAATATATAAATACTATAAGCTATTATTTTTAAATAAAAATGTATTTATCTATAAAGGTTTTTTTTCCTGTAACATAGTATAAAAACTCATTATTTTGTTTTTTAGCTCACACCCAGCTGTGCTCAAGGCTTACTCCTGGCTCTGTGCTCAGGGACCACTCCTGACCTGCTAAAAAGGGCTGTGTGTGCTGCTGGAAATCAAATGCTGGTCTGCCACATGCAAGGCAAACACCTGATCCATCTCACTAAAACTCATTTATAGTAAGTAAATTATGAGTTAAAACCCTGGCCATAACATAAATCTGTTTTATCCTTAATATTTATATAGCCTTAGTGAATATTCAGGACAATTTTATCTCTTGAAGACAGTCAAATTATTTTTTAAAAAAAGAATTGATTGAAATGCAAAAAGTGTTAATTAAATAAAAGATAAAACAAATATATGTGCATGATAGTATTATAGAGAAGTATAGTTTTAAAGGTAAAAAATATATGAATAAAGACATTAACTACAATTGCAGTTTGTGGTCAGGTATAATATTTCTTAAGATTAAGAAGTCTTAAGATTGTAATTTTTAGGTGTAATTTTTTCTTAAGATTAAGAAGTCTTAAGATTAAGAAGTCCTTATAACTTAAATATGTTAAATTTTCTTCAGGAAAAGGAAAATAAAAAATATTTTGTCTTGTTACTGCATTCTGTTGTTTGTCAAATTTTTAGTACAATTTTTAATAAACCATTAATGTATAGTATTAAAGATTTTTATATGATAAAGCCCTGACTTCCTTTTTTCCATACAATTCCCTGATTTGCTTCTGGTGCTCTCCCAGTTCATGAAAATCTTGGTGCCTCCTCCTCCTCCTCCTCCTCCTCCTCTTTCTCTTCCTCCTCCTCCTCTTCTTCCTCCTCCTCCTCTTCCTCCTCCATCTTTTCCTCCTCTTCCTCTTCCTTCTTGTCTTCTTTTCCCCTAACAGTGCTTGGAAGTAAGAGTGGAATAGCATTAAACCAATGTTTTTATTATTGGTAGTTTTTGTAAAATACACCAGTGCTTTCAAGTAAGCCTCACAATTCACAATAGACTCTTAACAGAGACCTCAGTAATCATCATGTGTAACCTCTCAGGTAATTAAAAATATATATATATGCATATATTTCCTAGCACTTTACTGAATTATATTAGCAGAAAACAAAAGATGGCATATTATTTTATTAAGTTCTTTTGAAAAGTATTTTCTATTAGAAAATGCTCTATAATTAATATAAAAATATGCCTTGCAATTTGTGTCTATCTCAAATTTAGCTGAGTTACTGGAAATCATTTTTGTGGAACTAGATTAAGTCTCTTTTCTCTATTTGAGTAGACTTCTAAGACAAAGTGAAATCTAAATCTTATGTGAATGTGTATAAAACGCACAATAAAGTTGTCAATTTTAAAAGCCCATTATCCTATATACTAATTTAGAAAAATCTCTCCCAATAGAAAGTTGTTCACCTCTTTAATTTTCCTTTTTTTTAATTTAAAATTTAGATATGTTGGTCTTTTTCACTTTTTCACTTATTTACCTTTTTTTTCTAGTTATCATGGCTCTAGTTGAGTGTTTACATTCAACTTTAAGAAGAGATGCCTTAGCAGCTTCCTTTTTGTAATTGTAGAAAGTTTTCCTATTAAAATGTAGATACTTTGAGGAAAGAAACAGAAACAACAAATTTTCTTGCCAGACAATTTTCACAAGTTTTGATTCTGTCGTGTTCTCTTGTTAAAGCATCTTATTTTTTTTAAAGATACACTACTGGGGCCAGAGAGAGCATGCAATAGACTTTAATTGTAAAGTTTTTATATGTTTTGTATGTAAAAGGCACAAGATCAATCCATGGCACCACATATGAGCCCTTGAACGCTATCAGGAGCAACCCGAGTAAAATGCCAGGAGTACCTGATCACCACTTACTACAGCCTAGAACCTACCTACCAACCTACCTACCTACCTACCTACCTACCTACCTACCTACCTACCTACCTACCTACCTACCTACCTACCTACCTACCTAACCAACCAACCAATCAACCAACCAACCAACCAACCAACCAACTAAATTAATAAACTAATAAATCAATAAGTTAATAAATCAATAAATTAATAGATTAATAAATCAATAAATCAATAAATTAAGACACCTCCTGAATGTAACAGTTGCACATCTTGTATTTGACAAAGGACTAATACCTCAAATATTTAAGGAAGTCATAAAACTCTATTGTAATCCTATAAAAAAATTGAGAGGAGATAAAGAGATATGTTCTCAAAGAGTACCAAGTTTGGTTCGAGCAATAGCACAGCAGGGACGGCATTTGCCTTGCACATGGTTGACCTGGGTTCAATCCTCAGCATCCCATATGGTCACCCAAGCACCACCAGGAGTAATTCCTGAATGCAGAGCCAGGAGGAACCCCTGAGCATTGACAGGTGTGACCCAAAAAGCAAAATAAAAGTGCCAACAAACATGTGAAAGACTGTACATCATCACTGATTATGGGAAAATGCAAGTAAAATGATAATGAGACCTCACCTCCCACCACACCAGTAAGAATGGCCTCTGTCAGAAAGCCCAAACAGTGCGGGTGGGGATATGGTGAAAAAGGATCCCTTAGTCATTAATCATGGAATTTTCATCTGCTCAATGCCTACAGAGAACAATATGTAGATGTCTCAAAAATTAAAAATAGATCTATGATATGATTAAGTAATGCCATTTCTTGGTCCCTATCCCAAGAACACAAAAACATTAATTAAAAATCTATATGCATACTTATGTTAATTGCTGTGCTATTTGCAATAGCTAAGGCCTGGAAACAACCCAAATGCTCAATGATAGGTGGACACATAAAGAAATTGGGGTATATAGAACTGTAAGAAAAGATGAAAAAACTTTTTTTTTTGCTATAACTTTGTAGAGCTAGAAGCAAAATGATTGAGGGAGTAGGAAAAATGTCAGAAAACCTTATTCATGTGTGTCACAAGAAAAAGCAAAGCAAGGGAATGGACAGTAGCCAATGAAAACAAACCCTTGTACTTTGACAACAGAACTGAGTTACCAGATTGGGGTGGAGATAGGAGGGGTGGGTGGACTAGAAGGAATCTACAAAAACAGTGCTGTCGGGGTTTTGGCACTGTAATCATAGTAGTGGCTCAGCAACTGGGCACTGTAAAGTATAAATATTAATACCATTGTAAACCAGATTTGGATCACTGGTACCATGAAAGAAAAGAAAAAAGAAAGAGAAGAGAGAAAGGATAGAAAGAAAGAAAGAAAGAAAGAAGGAAGGAAGGAAGGAAGGAAGGAAGGAAGGAAGGAAGGAAGGAAGGAAGGAAGGAAGGAAGGAAGGAAGGAAGGAAGGAAGGAAGGAAGGAAAAGAAAGAAATTAAGACAGACAAAGAAAAGAAAAGAAAGAAAGAAAGAGAGAGAGAGGAAGGAAGGAAGGAAGGAAGGAAGAAAGAAAGGAAGAAAGAAAGGAAGAAAGGAAGGAAGAAAGGAAGGAAGGAAGGAAGAAAGAAAGAAAGAAAGAAAGAAAGAAAGAAAGAAAGAAAGAAAGAAAGAAAGAAAGAAAGAAAGAAAGAAAGAAAGAAAGAAAGAAAGAAAGAAAGAAAGAAAGAAAGAAAGAAAGAAAGAAAGAAAGAAAGAAAGAAAGAAAGAAAGAAAGAAAGAAAGAAAGAAAGAAAGAAAGAAAGAAAGAAAGAAAGAAAGAAAGAAAGAAAGAAAAGAAAGAAAGAAAAAATGTCTTTCTCATTCATAAACCAAACCATGTTAGTTACCTCAGTAACACTTTTTAAAAATATGTTAGTTTTGGGGCCGGAGCGATAGCCCAGCGGGTAGGGCGTTTGCCTTGCACTTGCCGGCCCATGCCAGCCCGGGTTCGATCCCGGCATCCCATATGGTCCCCGAGCACTGCCAGGAGTAACTCCTGAGTGCAGAGCCAGGAGTAACCCCTGAGCATTGCGGGTGTGACCCAAAAAAGCAAAAAAAAAAAAAAATGTTAGTTTTTGGGCTGGAGCGATAGTCCAGCGGGTAGGGTGTTCGCCTTGCATGCAGCCGGCCCATGCCGGCCTGGGTTTGATCCCCGGCATCCCATATGGTCCCCCCAGCACCGCCAGGAGTGATTCCTGAGTGCAGAGCCAGGAGAAACCCCTGAGCATTGCCGAGTGTGACCAAAAAAATAAAAAGTTAGTTTTATGGCCAGAGTGATAGTACAGGACTTAAAGTACTTGCATTGCATGTGGTCAACCCTGATTCTATTACTGGCACGGCATAGCACCCTCTTGCCCTGGCACCACCAAGAGTAATCCCTGAGCATGAACCAGGAATAAGCTCTGAGCACTGCCAAGTGTGGTTCCCAAACCAGAAAAGCAAACACGTTAGATTTTTATCTGATTTATTACATGTTCCTTTGACAATATTTAAGTGCAGGTAGACCTCAAATTTTCTAATCTAAACCCTTTACATCTTTCTTTTCTTGAGGGGAAATACCATGATCCTTGTTAGAATTTCTCAAATTAATTCAACTAATCATAACCTGCTCTAGCAAACATTTCCAAGTGGCTCCTACACATTCCCAGAATCCTTCCAGGTGTTTCCCTGCCCTTTATTACTTTTTCTTTCTTTTTGTTTTGGGCCATACCTGGTAGTGCTCAGGCTTTGTACTCAGGGATCAGGAACACCCCAGGTTGGCCACATGTGATTCAAGTACCTTAAGTCCTGTTCTATCACTCCTGCTGTAAAATGAATATGTTTTTTAAAAACTGTTAATTTTGATTCCTTTCAGGGTTCAAGTGACCATGTGTGGCACCAGGAATCAAACCAGATTGGTAGCTTTACCCACTGTATGCAGCAAAGCAGATCTTCACTTTGACTGATCTAAAATTGATATATAACCTCAAGAACAAATTCATGACAAAATATTCAGTTTTTTGTTTTAGTCCTCTGAGCAGCACTATGAAAGATCCCTTAGTACAGAGCCAAGCATAAACCCTGAGCACAGCCAGATATGAATAAAGCAAGCAAAAAAATACATCTTTTGGTTTTGTTTTAGGGCCACGCCCTGTGGTATTCATTAGTTTCTCCAGGCTCTTGTGCACAGGAATTATTCCTAAATGTACCTCAGAGCTTTGTGTGGTGCTGGGGTCTTCTGTCTGCAATCATGTGCTCAGCACATTGTCTTATCTCTCTGACATACAATTTCACAATTTTTAAGCTGACTGAAGTAATTCAGAGGAATTCTAAAAAGGAGAGTTATGGGTAATGTGGTGATGATAATATATTTTCCAAAATTACTAAGAAATGAGTCCACATAGTTATATTCTATAGAATATGGACTTATTTTTATTATGCTTTACAAACATATAAAGACTACTAACCGCATCAAAATATGTTATGAAAGCTAGCAGGGTAAGGTTACATTCACTCATGATTCTATTGGGCAGGTTAGTAATTCTGCACAGGATAATACTGCTTGAACTTAGCAGTCTGCATATATTGCTTTAAGGTTTCTCCCCTGCGCCACATAGACTTTCTTGTAGGGAAAACATCTGCCACCCCATCTGGACTCTGGATGGGGAAATATCCTTGATTCTTCCCTCTCTCCCACCTTTTACCATACAACTCTCAAGCCTTGCTGATCATAATTCCAAAACATTTTTCAGCTGGAGGCTGGAGAGACTGTACAGGGGGTGAGGCACTTGCCTTATATGCAGTCAACCCTGATCTCCTCCCCAGCATCACACAGACTTCCCGAACACCTCCAAGAGTTACACCTGGAAATGCATAGAAAATGCATAACCTTGAAACCAGTTTTGCAAGAAGCATTAAAAGAGCTTCTCTAAAAGACAAGACAAACTTCCTAACATGTGGCCTTGAGTATTGCACTCACTAATGGTGCGTATGGTTATCCTCTTCTAGATTAAGAAAGAAAATGTTTGCTCTTAACTTGCTGAAGGATTCTATACGTTTCCAATAATGAACTGATATCTTATTTATATTAGCAAACTTAGCCATTAATCATCACAAATTGACATTTATTGATTTATTTTCTGATAATTCCATTTGCCATTCCTTTAAGTCTTGTTGGCACAAACCATATGAAATCAATTTGTTAAATACCTGCCAAGAGGGTAGGCTGGGGGCTGGGAGGGAACCTGGGGACATTGGCGGAAAGATTGGTACTGGAACACTGTGTGCCTGAAACAACTATTCCGAACAACTGTAAATCAAAGTGTCTTTTTTTTTAAAGAGTGACACCTGAGCATAGAGCCAGGAATAGATTCTGAGTGTCTCAAGGTATGGCCCCATCCCACTTTCAAGTTTTTTTTTAATTGGTCTGTCACATGAAGATTAGAAAGGAAGAAGTAAACTTTTATTTATTGATGATATGACTGTTACATAGAAAACAAAACAGAATCTATGAAAAAATTATGAAAGACAATTAGAATTTGGCTTAGTTTCTGACTACAAAATCAATGCACAGATACCAATTGCATTTCTGTATGCCAGCAAAAGTAATTGGAAATTATAAAATGTTTACAAAGATGGCATTTTCAGTAGCAATCAGAATATAAAGGCACAAAGGAGAAATCTTCCACAGTGAAGTTGTTTATGAAAATACTTCAGCACTTGTACTGGCACCAAGGAGGGGGTGAAGTAAATGGAATGATATAGTCATAGAAACGTTTCATATCACTTGATCAATTCATTTTAATAAAGAGCCTAAGGATTGAGCCCACCCCCCCCCTATCTGAAACTTGACAATTGATCATAAAATGTATGAAGAAGAGTAAAGGGCAAAACAAACATACAAACAAAGAAGGTCAAGAATCACCTGCAGAAGTGTCTTGGTTTGAGATATTAAGGCCCATTATAAAGCCAAAATAATAAAGACCATTTGTAATGACGCAAAGGGAGACAGTGCTGTGTAAGAGAAAAGAAACCAGGAAGAGACTAGTGCAAGAAAGGAAACTACCGTTGGCAGCATTAAATCAGTGAAGGAAAAACAAACCATTTAGTAAGCGCTATTGAGCCATCTAGAAACCCACACAGAAAAAAAAACTCAACCTGGATTGCTTGCTTGCTCCTTAAGAAGCTATGCTAGATGAAATGGAGATCCCACATCTAAGATTATCCTGGTAAGGCTGGGAGGTGCACCTGGAGGTTATACACAATAGAACTTCAAACAGCTCTGCTCCCACTGATCCACTGACTTACATGTGCCTCTTGTATTTTTTTTTTTTTTTGCTTTTTTGGGTCACACCCGGCAATGCTCAGGGGTTACTCCTGGCTCTGCACTCAGGAATTACTCCTGGCGGTGCTCGAGGGACCATATGGGATGCCGGGGATCGAACCCGGGCCGACATGGGCTGGCTGCATTCAAGGCAAATGCCCTAACCACTGGGCTATCGCTCCGGCCCCTGGTATTTTTTTTCTGTCATTTTGAATCACACCTGGTGATGCTCGGGGTTACTCCTGGCTCTGTACTTTGGAATTACTCCTAGCAGTGCTTGGGGGACCATATAGGATGCTGGGGATCGAACCTGGGTAGGCCATATGCAAGACAAATGCCGTACTCGCTGTACTATCACTCTGGCTCTGTTCCTCTTGATTTGTAAAACAAAGTGCAAAAAAAAAAAAAAAAAAGCACAAACTATAAAGGAAAATAATGAAAAATTCAACTACTTTAAATTTGAAAGTGTTGGGGACTGCAGACATGGTAGAGTGTGTGTTCAACTCCTGGCATTGTGTAACTTATTTCCATCAGCTCTGGAGGGTTCTGTCAACATTGAATGGTCTTAGAGAGCCACCACCAGTGGCCACAGCATGGCCAGATGCTTGAGCCAAGCTCTGTCAGGGAGTGAGTCCTAAAAATAATTTAAAACAAGAAAAAAAATCTAAGTGTTTGCTCATTAAACAACCTGCTTGTTTTTGGGGGGTGATAGTAGTACTAAGAGGCTCTTCCTGGCTCTGTGATCAAAAGTGACCCCTGGGGGTGCCTAGGGACCAGACATGATGCTGGGATCGATCAAGATTGGCTGCATGTAAGGCAAGTAGCACCTTATCTCCTGTGCTTCCTCTCTGGTCCTCATTAAACAACTTTTCCCCTTTTTTTAATTAAAAAATTGTTTTAGGGTCACACCAGGCAGTGCTCAGGGTTTACTCCTAGTTCTATACTCAGGATAACTCTTAGAGGGACTCAGTAGACCACATGGGATTCCATGATTACTCTCATTCAGGCTCCATACATTTTTTAAAGTAACAGAATTTAAGAGAGAAAGAGGAAAGGAAAGAAAATCCAACAAATCACAATTTGGGAGTAGGCATTTGCAATACATGTCATTGACAAAGAATTACTATACAAAACAAGCCAATTATAAAAAAAAATTGAGGGCGGAGCGACGGCAGTGAGTAGGGCGTTTGTTTGCTTTATGCGCGCCAACGCAGGTTTGATTCCCCGGCATCCCATATGGACCCCTGAGAACTGCCAGGAGTAATTTCTGAGTGAAGAGCCAGGAGTAACCCCTGAGCATCGCTGGGTGTGACCCCAAAAGCAAAAAAAATAAAAAACCCCTCCTTCCACACCAACCTCCCCCAATATCTACGTGGCCAACAGCACAGTGGTGCTCAGATGAGTTTGGGGAACAACCTCCACAGCTTCTCAAGGCGTGTTTCTCCAAATGCCACAAGCTCCTAGCAGGATGCATGGCTATGTGTGAGGATTGCCAGGGTATTGGGAACCTGTCACACTGTTCCCTTTCAAATAGCCTTGTATGTTTCCCATTGACATTATTACTTTTTCTCTTCTGTGGCTAACATGGTTACCACTGCTAGGGCAACTGTTAATTTCATGTATCAACCATCACTTGAAAACAAGTCCTATGGGAATAAATATGATCTGTTCAGGACAAGTTCTAGCAAGCTGTACTTAAGGTTATTTATACTTTCTAAAGGCTCTTTATTTGGATCTCATACGTTTGTGTGTCTGTACTGCAATCTGCTTGAGAACAAGAATCGTGATTTTTACTATTTTGTCTTTTCTTCATAATTATCGAAGAGCTTGTTTTATAGAAAAGAGGTTCAGAGCCAATAACGCTGTCTCACTGGTTGATGAAAAGTGAAGATTCACTGAGTTTGCCTCTATCTAGGGCATGAAAAGCTCCAGAGAATGAGAACGTTATTGCTTGGACCCTTGATTGTAAAAATCTTTCCATTTTTAACATCAAGCTGGAGTATGATCAATGACTTTGAAACTGCTAGTCATCGTGCATGAAGGCTGGAGAAAAGCCTCATTATTTGGGCTCTAAACACTGCTTAAATTGATTCCACTTCAATGGGGAATACATTCCATATAGATCTTTTTTTAATGTTTTATTGAGGGTTTTTTTTTTTTTTTGAGAATAGTGGTGCCACACCCAGAGGCGCTCAGGGTTTACTCCTGCCTCTGCACTCAGGAACTTTTCCTGGCAGTGTCCGGGGGACCATCTAGGATGCCAAGAACCTGGGTTGGTCAGGTGCAAAGCAAGCACCTTCCCCGCTGTACTATCACTCCAGCCTCTGAAATTTATCTAAAAAAAATAAAATAAAATTAGATAGTGTTGGAAATTTGACATCTTGTTGATGGGGGAGGAGATTGGTCACAACCAGAAATGCTTAGGGGCTGCTGTTAGCTCTCTCTGTGCGTGGGGCTTACTCTGGTGATGCTTGCGTGACCATACACAGTACTCAGGATCAAATTCAGGTCAGCTGCCTGCAAGGCAAGAGCCCACATTCTTTAATATTTTTTGAGATTCATCTCAAAAATAGAAACTAGATAAGTAGAAAACTTTACATTTTATTTTACTTGGAGAAAGGGGTTTTGGTCAAACCCAGAAATGCTCAGGGACTCCTCCTGTCTCTGTGCTCAGGTGACCATATGCAGTGCCAAGGATCAAATCAGGGTCATGCACCTTCAAGACAAGCACCTAAACTACAATCTCCCTGTCCCTTATATTAAAAATTACCTTGAAAAGGCTAGACAGCATAATAATGTATGAAATAGCAAAGACGCCATAGAATAAACCAAGACTATGGATTATCTGGGGTGGAGATCACTCTCACACAATGGCTGTATAATAGAGGATGCTTTACTTCAAGGCAGATTTTACAGTCTGATCATAAAAGACTCTAAAACATGTATTTGTAAAACTTCATCAGACATGTTTTACAGAAGCGTTCCCTAGTGTTACCGGCTCTCCCAAGGGCCTCCCTTCATCCTTTGTTATAGTCATTCCCTTTGGAGGCAGCTATTCCATGCTGTGCTGACTCTCTCCCTGCACTGACTTTAGCAGCAGGACACTGGCAGATACTCCCTCATCCCGAGCTCTGCCTGTGACAAGAGCAGCTCTCCAATACCATTTCCATGAAAGCCCCCTATTAGAGTGCACCTGCTATCTCGCCATAGAGACGGCCTGCGACAGTCAGTACTGACTGATGACCTTGGGTTGCTGGTGGTGACAGCAATGGGAACTTTAGACAGGGAGGGTGATAATGGCATGTAAAGTCCGAGTTTTCTTGTTGTTGTTTCTCCTGCTGATGTAATTTTGGAACTGATCAACACACTGGCCCATACCAGTTTGAAGTAGCTGGGTGGAGGCGAGGAGGAAGGAAAGAATTAAAGTGATGTCAAGTATCTGCTCTTGCGTCCCTTCCCACTTCACCCCAATTAGTTCTCTTGATGTCCCTCATTTCTTCTAAGGAATATCCTTCCCCGCCCATGACATAAGCTCCAAATTCCAGTGCCTGACATTTCCTGCCCACCTCCCTCTCTCCCAAACCCAGGAAGAGAGAGGGAGAGAATGGGGGGCTAGAAGGACCGGAAAGACACGAGCACTTTTCCAGCATGCATCTAGACCCTTAAGCAATGATGAAATGGATTTAGGTCCTGATAAAAGGTAGGAGGATTGCATCTTTGGTCCCCATCCCATAATTTAAATTCTCGGGACATCCCAGAGCCCAGGGTGTAGCCGTGTGCAGCAACTACTCTAATTACAGCCCTTCAGGGGAATGCGGTTGTGCTCCTGCCAATTTCTCCTTCCCAACCTACCGCCCACCAGTCCCCAGACAGCCCAGCCTAGGCCTATGGGCACCCTGTCCACTGCTCTGTCAAGGCCAAAACCGAGATTAGAAAACCGTTCTGTTCCAGGAGCACTGTCCCAAGCCACAGTGGGATTCCTTCAATTCATCAGTCATGTGCTATCCAGACAACAGCAACGTTAGAGGCCATGGACCAGATTAATGAGGTGGATCTATCTGTACTGACATATAGAGATGTGCAAGAGATACAAATAAAAAACACATTAATACAATCTCCGTAAGATGTTGATATATTACTAAAATATGATATTACATACAGTTATTCCCTGATTTGCAATGCTTCAAGTTATAAATAAGTGGGGTCTTTTTAAATGATTTTTTTTAAACTTAGAGGCCTGAGAGATAAACTGGTGTTGAGGTGCTTGCCTTGCCTGCTGCTGCCCTGGGTTCAGTGTGTGGACCACAAATGGTCCTCCAGCACTGCAGGAGTCACTCTTGAGCACACAGCCATGATCAAGGTCTGGGCACAGCCAGTTGTGCAGCCCAAACCAAAGAACAACAAAAAACAATTCAGTGTGACAGTTATAAGCAGTCATTATTATGAATGCGAACAATATCTTGAACAACATATTTTGTTGTTTCTGGGGATAGTAATATTGCGCAATGCTTTCTTCTCATGCATTATTTTAAAAGTAGACTTTTTGGGCTAGGGCAATAGTACAGTGGGCAATAGTACAGTGCCTTGCATTCAGCCCACCCAGCTTTGATCCTATGGTCCCCCTTGCACTGCTAGGAGTAATTTCTGAGTGCAGAGCCAGGAGTAAGCCCTGAGTATGTCTGGGTGTGCCCTGCAACCCCCTCCCCAAAGTATGCTTTCGGAGCTCAACAAGTTTGGCATGCAGGGAGGCTTGAGTTTAATCCTTGGCCCCACATGGTTGTTCCTGCACCCATGGCAGAGACCCCTGCGTACAGAGGCAACAGGAGCTCGTAAACATCATCTGATGTGCCTCCCCAACCCAAGCACATACAAATATACTGTACTTGTAGAGGTGGAGAGGGCAGAAAAGACTCAAGGGCTAAGGAGCCCCTTGCAAGCAGGAAGTTGCAAGTTCGGGCTCCACCACCATCACACTCCCAGCATGCTCTGCTCTTCACCACCATCACATTCCCAGCATCCTGTGCTGTCTGGGATATTATCACCAAAAGTGATTTCTGGCCACAGGGAAGTCAGGTGTCTTGTGCTACCCCTGGCAAGCATTGCAACTAAAAAGATCTTTGAACTCTGAGGCCAGAGGGCAACTCCCAGCTAGCATATGTGAGAGCCTCTCAGCAAACCGTCCCCCAAACCCCCACCTGGGGAATACTACAGTCAAGGTGTGAGTGCCATAATGAAAGGGCAGCACCCACAGCAAGCTGTGTGCCATTGTGGCAATGGAAGGAATCAATCCTGACCATCAATAGCACTGTGTGGAGAAATGCTCAGGTGCCCGGGAGCAGGGTCAGGGATCCCCTTTTGTCCCAGGGGATCGGCAGCCAGGGGACGGAGAAAGACACAAGAACCCAGAGAAGTTTGAAATGCTTTACTTAACACAGGTTCAGGCATACAAATTAGCAATAGGAAAAACTCCAAACTTAGTGTTCCCGGCTGGGACCTCAGCCATGTGTAGGCCAAGATGGCGACCACCACATGTTAAGGCCGTGCAGAGAGGAGACTGTAAAGCGGCGCAAGTAGAAGGGGGTAAAAGGAGAGAGTGCCCAAGAGAGAGCCCATAAGAGAGAGAAGAGAGGAAACATCCTAGTTTTATATCCCTGGAAACACTAACCTCCCACTACTATGGAAAGTCATCAGGTTCAAATGCCCTCAGGTAATTTCTCCCAGGACCTCATCTAGGCCCTTTGAGATGTTATTGTTGCCGAGCCAAGATCTGCCTAGGAAATGCCTCTGCAGGGTAGAGAGAAGGAGTTTCTGAGATGAACTGTATCTTGTAACACAAAGGCATGGGTCTGTACCAAAGAATATTCTATAGCCAGTTAAATATTTCTCCAAGCCTTCACAAAAGTCATTTTGCTTCATGGTTTTTCTGTAGTTTAGTTGCCTTTGATTTATCAGGGAGCCATGCTTGCTTGCTTGCTTGGAGGCAAACAGCATTTCTCTCTGGTCTAATTACTAAGAGATCCAATGTGGTCAGGCAAATATACTGGTAAGATCTACCTAGTGATTGTGGCAGCATGAGAGAATATGTATACCAGCCAGTATATGATACATGGTCAGATAAACTGCCACATTCAAACTGTCCTCCTCCTATCTACAAAGTGACCTGCAGGAGGCAACTCCAGGCCAGATGCAAAGGCTCTGGGCAGGTGTACTGCAACAGCACTGTATGTGTGAGCACCAGAATGTAATCTGATGGGCAACCCCTGACAAGTGCTTACAGCTAATGAGTGAGCTCCACAATCCAGTATGTCTGTGAACTTGAGTTCTCACAGCAACATCAACAGAAGGAAGGCAGTCTTTATGTGTTTGTGGGGGGAGGGGCAGAGAAGTGTTGTGTCTGCAAAGTCCTGGGTTAAATCCCAGACGCAGAGCTGGGATTAGCCAGAGCATAACTGGGTGTGATTCTTAAACAAACACCAACAAAGTGAAGGAAAGGGGGCAATAATGAACCCTGTATTAGATGATTTTGTCCGACTATCATATCTGCATTCGAAGCTTGTTTAGAATTAGGCTAATGAGTATCAGTAGATTAGCAAGACTTCAATGTGTTTTTGACATTCAATATTTTCACTCTATAGTGGGTTTATTGGTTTTGTTCTGGTTTTGGGGGCTGGCCTCTCAAGCTGTACTCAAGAGGCTCTGGGGTCCTTCCCAGGAATATTTAGCCAGTTGCACAGGTGGTTCCATCCCTGCCATGTGAGGACAGATATCACCTGCCCAGAGAATGTCTGGACAGCCAAGGAAGAAGTGTCCATCTCCCCTTCCCTTCTGCTCTAAGCATTTGAGTTTTTCAAGTGAGGAAGAAGCAAAGAGTTTGCCAAGCAAGGAAGAAGCAAATCCCATCACCTTCAGGACAAGAAAAGATTTCCTTTGAAAGAAGGCTGATGGCGGGATGGGTGCTGGAACACTGTATGACCAGGACCCAAATATGAACTTTTTAATTGTATATCTTTGTAATTGTAAAAATAAAAAATTAAAAAAAAAGAAGGCTGAGTGGAGGAATAAAGTTTTGGTAGCCTCATTTCTGAGATGCTGCTTTATTTCTGCGACTGTGTGCTTCTAATTCTAAAACACTAAGTAGAAAAATTGGAAAAGAAAATTGAGACGCCTGCCATATTTCCAACCAGTGACAAAAGGAAGCTTCCCTGTGGAATTAACTTTTTAAAGGATAGAGGGGAAAGAAAAAGGCTTGAGTTTCCCTTACATTCCTTTGTAGTGCTTCATGGAAAGACTCATTTCATAAACAAGGTGGAAAAAATGTGGAAAAGGATGCCCCGACTCTGTTTATCTCTGAGAGAGGCATGGGAGTTGTTCACTTTTTCCCTTATCTCTTTCCATTCTGTTTGAATTGTGTAAGCAAAACATAGTTACTCTTGAAATCAGAAGAGCTATGATGATAAATGTGTTTATCTACAACATTAGGGGATGGGGAGTTACTGCCATTATGTATAAAAGACAAGAGCAAAACATTCTAATTGAGAGCAAGCTAAAAGATGAAAAAGCAAGTCGTTGTTAGCATTTGTAGAATGTATTGCCTTTTACAAAACATTTTCATTTTAATGATTTCATCTGATTGTTACAGCAACCTTAGAGGCATACATCTGAATTATTCACATCACACAGAAGAGAAACCGAGTGTCATAATCATTTCTTACTTCACTTGGCCCACTCTGCTGGTGAAGAGAAGACTCAAGTTCAAGCAATCTGGCTATAAGCCCCAAGTTCTCTTCATCACAGCCCTGAGCACTGTACTGCAGCGATTCAAGCTCTCAGGAAATATTTTCCCAGCCCAGTCCCAGCTGCACAGGCCCTAATTCACGTGACATCATAAAGCCCTGTCAACATGGTCCGTGCCAACAGAGCTCTCCTGAACACGATTCTACTTTCTACTTTCAACATGGGGATCTCTACACATTTAACACTTCACTTTGGCCACTTATATTCAACTTGATATTCCTGCTGAGTTCCAAATCTGCCTGCGATTCTACTGTTTTTCTAGTAGCACAGACTGGAACCTTAGTTTGCTTTGATTTCTCATCGTTTCATGTCATGCTTGTTCATTGTTTGTTGGTTTGTTTTCTGGTCCACATCTGGTGGTGCTACTCCTGGATCTGTGCTCAGAGATGACTCCATGTGGTCCTCTGGGGGAACCATGATGCCCCAGTGATCAAATCTGGCGCTCTATCATCCAAAGCATGCTCAGCTGACCTTTGAGCTCTCTCCCTAGCCCCAACCTTTTTAAGTTTTAAGTCTTTTTTTATTTATTTTAAAAAATATTTGATTATACTACCGTGAGATGTGCAGTTACAAAGATGCTTATGCTTGGGTTTTGGTCATTTAGTGTTCCAGCACCCATCCCCCATCAGTGCCCATTCCATTTCCCACCACTAATGTCCCCAATCCCCCCCAGCCTGTCTCTATGGCAGATTCTTTTTTTAATATTTTATTATACCACCGTGATGCACACAGTTACAAAGATGTTCATAAGATGTTCATATTTGGGTTTCAGTCATACAATGTTTCAGCACCCATCCCTCCACCAGTGCCCATTTCCCACCACCAATGTCCCCGATTCCCTCCCGCCTCCCCAGCCTGCCTCTGTGACAGTTTCTTAAATTCTTTCTCTTTCTTTCTCTCTCTTTCTCTTTTCCTTCCCTTTGTGGATTACAATACATACATTAAGAGGTTGTCATGTGTATCTTTTTGTCTGTATTTAATGCTCAGTTCTAGGTTGGTATCAGCACTTTTGACAACTATTAGCACACTGTTCCATTCTCTGTCTTACATAGCCTCTGACTCCCACACATTTGTGATAATTTCCACCTTTGACAAGACTCCTGTTCCATGCTTCGCCTGACCTTGGATTTTGGTATCACAATATGTACATATATATTTATGTCATGCAAATAAATGTAGTCATTCTATATCTGTCTCTTTCTTTCTGGCTAATTTCACTCAACATAATCCTCTCCATGTCCATTCATTTATAGGCAAATTTCATAACTTCATTTTTTCTGACAGCTGCATAGTATTCCATTGTATAGATGTACCAAAGCTTCTTTATCCAGTCATCGATTCTCGGACACTCTGGTTGTTTCCAGATTCTGGCTGTTGTGAATAATGCTGCTATGAACATAAAAGTAGGGATGGTGTTTCTGCTGCGTATTTTTGGCTTCCCAGGGTATATTCCCAGGAGTGGTATGGCTGGGTCAAATAGAGCTCAATGTCTAGTCTTTGGAGGAATGTCCATATTGTTTTCCAGAAAGGCTGTACCAGCTGGCATTCCCACCAACAATGGACGAGAGTCCCTTTTTCCCTGTATCCCCGACTATGGCAGGTTCTTTATCTCCACTCTCTCTCTCTCTCTCTCTCTCTCTCTCTCTCTCTCTCTCTCCCTTCCTTCACTTACACATTGTGGATTGCAATACATATATTTAGAGGTTATCATGTGTTTCTTTTTAAGTTTTTAGTCTTTTTTTTTTTTGGTCACAGATCTGCTCATAACCCATTTTCATGGGTTTGCCCATCCTAGTCTGGGTTGAAATTTCCTCAGTGGCATTGTGCCAGTCATCCATTAAAAAATTACTCTTTTCTGGAAGGAAAACTCCCTTTGTCTGACCACCTCTGACGAGAAAGGTCACAATGGCTTCACTCTCCTCATTCTCCTCCCCGCTAAGCAGAGGACACCCTTGAAGGCACAGATTACACCTGGCACCATAATTTCCCATAGTGCTGGGCAAAATACAAATTTCCCAGTAAACAATGAATGAGTGAGAAAATAAAATTATAGCTTTGGAACATACAAAATTCAAATCTGCAGAATTGATAAAGGGCCAGCTAATGTGAGCAGAGGAAGGGAGATGATCTAGCTTCTGGTATCTTCCACAGTCACTTTATCCCACAGAGTGGGAAATGTGTGGGGAGCAGGAAGGCTATCTCTGGACGGGGAGGTCCCGAATGTGAAAACTGAACAACAAGCTTCAGTGCTACAGTCCCGGCATATCTACTGGGCTCTGACTCTGGCAACTGAGCAGCCTATAGGGAACTTTCCATGGGACTTGGGGAAGCACAGCTGCCATCACTTACCACCACCATCACCACCTCCCACACAGGCTTGGGAGTGCTGGGTGCCCAGTGGAGGAGA
This sequence comes from Cryptotis parvus, assembly GCA_021461705.1. Classification (NCBI taxonomy): domain Eukaryota; kingdom Metazoa; phylum Chordata; class Mammalia; order Eulipotyphla; family Soricidae; genus Cryptotis; species Cryptotis parvus. Next base: position 99,194 of record JAJIBD010020877.1, read on the forward strand.
AAGAAAGTGGTGTAGTTGTGTGGTGGGGAACTGTGGATAAACAGTAGAGGCAGTAACCCCCACAGTCCTATATAGGAGGGCAGAAATGGTGGTGTAGCCAGGTAAGGGTGAGTATTACTTAGTCACCTGTAGGGCAGGGTACCCTCTGAATCACTACCTGTGTGGTCAGAGTCATAGTACACTGTGTAGGGCTCTTGCCTTGTACACAGTCAAACTGGATTTGATCTGTGACATCTACTATGGTCCCCTGAACACCACTAGAAGTAATTCCTGAGTGCAGAGATGGGAGTAAGCCCTGAGCATCACTGAGTATGGTATGGCCCCAAAACCAGAAAAAAAAAATCACTACTTGTGAAATTTTTGTGGTTCAGGAAAGTAATCCCAGCTGTTTGGTCTCCTTTCCCCACTAGACACGGCACCATTCTCTGTTAGACCTCCAAATCCTTACAAGACTTGTCACTGAATATAATGACAAAATAAACTGAATTGCTTTGAATCCAAGGTAGAGAGTCCTGACCATATGGGTCCCTCAGCACACCTCTCTCCTTTTCTTACTATCAAGGGCCCTGCAGTTCCCCAAGGCCTAGCTGGTCATCCTTGCTTAACTACCAGTTCTTGCTCTTCTTCACCCTACATTCCTCTGAACCACATTGAGGCCTCAGAGACAAAAGCTCTCTATTCCTGCTGTGATAAACAGATATTCAGAATAACAAGGGGACTGTCACACACACATATCACATATATATATATATATATATATATATATATATATACACACACACTAGAACTACCTGAGCACACATATATGGACAGTTCTACCTGAGCATATATACAAGTAATAAACCCTGAAACATTTGTGCACCCAGATGCATACACCCACAGACTCTAATAGCTTTTGCTTGCCCAGAGCGAGGAAATGTTCACTCCTCCTTCTGAATTGCATCCAATATTCAGATGAACTTTTAGAGACATATAATGGAATCTCTTGACCTTAATATTAACTTTATTTCCATGATAAAAACTAGAGAGTGATTATATGTAATTCATTTTGTATGACCTCCACGGATAAGTACAATGTCCATGGCATTTATTCATTCCACACAAATCAAGAACTTGTGTTCCGTTCCTGATTTGTAGAGGCTACCAGTGAAAGTCCTGGGTCTAGGTGAGGAAGAAACCTAGTAATTCATGTGGTTCTCACACTGTGCTTCCATCCAGATCACTAGGAAGATTCTGTAACACAGATGACTCCATGCTTTTCCAGGTTTTCTGCTTTGGTCCATCTGGAGCGGATCTGAAAGTCAGCATTTGTAGTAGGTGCCCAGATGATGTTAGGACCCAGGAACCAAACCTACTTTGAGAACTTCTGCTATAAATTAACTTTTGTTTTAAGTGTAAACTGGAAGCTGAATAAGAGGAATGAATTTTTTTTCATCACTAGATCCTATGTAGTTCATGGCTAAGTAGTACAGATGTATCACTCAGAATGCTGATTACAAATATAGAGTTTATAACCCCACCTGTATACTTACTATATCAGAATCTCAAATGAAAAGCCATGGGAATTTGTCTATTAATAAGCATCCTGCATGATTCTTAGTATCAGTCTGTTCTGCTTGAAGGGGAAGCTCATTTTTAAAAAATTTTATTATATCACCATGAGATATACAATTACAAAGCTGTTCATGATTGGGTTTCAGTCATACAGTGTTTCAGCACCCATCCCTCCACCAGTGCACATTTCCCACCACCAATGTCCCCAGATTCCTTCCCTTCTAAGAGAAAACTTATAATTTTAATATATTTCAACATAGAATTCAAAGGCTTTATTGTTTGGTTATAAAATTGTCCCCCTTATCACTCAGGAATATTTCTAAGACTCCCATTAAATACTTCAAACTATGGATAGTACTAAACCCCAAACACACACACACATATATATATAGTATATTATATATATACATATATACACACATATATATATATAATTTAATGCATATGACCAGAGAAATAGTACAGGGGTTATGGTGCTTACCTTGCATGCTGCCAATACTAGGTTGATTCTGGGCTCTGCAGATTTCCCCAAGCACTACCAGGAATGTCCCCTATGCACAGAGCCAGGGGAAACCCCTGAGCACAGCTACATGTGACCCAAATACCCTCCGCTCCCAAATAATGAAGTTATTATTGTTATAAATGTACAAGTGTTATAAATGTGCAAGTTTAAGGCACCACACAGATAATACAGCAGGTAAAGCATTTTCCTTGCACATGGTTGACCTGGATTTAATCACTATCACACATGTGGTTCCCTAAGTCCCACCAAGAGTGATCCCTAAACATAGATCCAGCAGTAAGCCCCTGAGCACTTCCAGGTGTAGTCAAAAACAAACAAACAGACAAACAAACAAAAATAAACACCATAAGTGATTAACAACAATAACTGATAACAATATGCTTTAAGGAAAGTGATGTTAATGTGTTCTCTTTCTTAAAAAATCTATTCCACATAATATTTTTCGGTAGAAGTTAACCTTGGGTAACTTCAACTATAGAAAGCAAAATCACGGGTGGTGGGGCAGATGGTACTAGTTTCCCTTGGTGATTTTATAAGTTGTCACAAATAGCTATTAAAAGCACATGCTTATTCTCTGGTAGTTTCTGTGCCTGGGAGTTCAGGTGAATACTGAGTTGGCTCCTGTGCTAGGCTCCAGGACTGCTTGGGGCTGTTAGTGGGGCTGGTTTGAGTAGGGAATAGACTGCTCAGAGGGTGTTAGCAGGGATGTTGTCACATGGGACTAGGGAAGAAATGGTTCCCAAGTTTTTTCATCATGGGCAGGTTCACTTCCTGGAGTTAAATGATGCAGGGCCCTGGGCCTCTTATTCACTGAGAGCTAAAACTCTCCTAGTTCTCTATGTAGATGGCTTACAACAAGGTTTTCGCCTCTAGTGGGAGAGTCCTCACCAGGGTGCTAGGACGAAATCTTGTAACAACAAAACATAATCACAACGGTGGCATCCCATCATGCTTGCCATGTTCTATTGATTAGAGCAGTCAGCCAGCCAGTTCTGCCTGCAGTGCAAGGGGAAGGGTGTCATTCACCAGGGGTGGCAATTACAAAACTGTAATTCACCAGGAGTGGCTTTAGGGTCTATTTGCTACAACAGATTGGGAAAAGGAAGGTCCAAGAGAGGTTCCAAAGTCAAGGTTCCAAAAGAATCAGAGGCAAGTGTGGAAGGGAAAACCAAATTTCTAGCTTTCTACACTGCTTCTTCTTGTCTAAATACCACAAATTGCTTTTAGTCAGTGTCTTTCAGTCTATGGATTCATGCCTATGGATTGACACTGATGGATAAAACCCCAGTCAAGGCCAATGAGATAATACTGGGGAAGGCCCTTGCCTTGTAAACAGTCTACCCTGGTTCTGTCCGTGACACCACATGTGCCCCCCAATCCCAAGAACCACTAGGAATAATCACAGAGCACAGAGATAGGAGTAAGCCCTGAGCGTTGTTGCACAAGAGAGGAGAAAGACAGAAAGACAGACAGACAGAAAGAGAAAGAAAGAAAGAAAGAAAGAAAGAAAGAAAGAAAGAAAGAAAGAAAGAAAGAAAGAAAGAAAGAAAGAAAGAAAGAAAGAAAGAAAGAAAGAAAAGAAAGAAAGAAAGAAAGAAAGAAAGAAAGAAAGAAAGAAGAAAGAAAGAAAGAAAGAAAGAAAGAAAGAAAGAAAGAAAGAAAGAAAGAAAGAAAGAAAGAAAGAAAGAAAGAGAAAGAAAAAGGAAGGAGGAAGGAAAGAAGGAAGGAAGGAAGGGAGAGAGGGAGGGAGGGAGGGAGGGAGGGAGGAAGGAAGGCAGGCAGGCAGGCCAGAGCAATAGTACAGTAGGTAGGACATTTGCTTTTGATATGGCTAGCCCAGTTTCTATCACCAGTATTCCACATGGTTGCTCAGCACTGCCAGGAGTAATTCTTGAGTACAGAGCCAGGAGTAACCCCTGAGCACTGCATGGTGTGACCCAAAGAGCAAAATTAGATAAAATAAGTAGAAAAGAAAAAAGAAAGAAGGGAAAGATGGAGGGAGGAAGGGAGGGAGGGAGGGAGGGAGGGAGGAAGGAAGGAAGGAAGGAAGGAAGGAGGTAGGAAGGAAGGATAGAAGGAGGGAAGGAGGGAAGGAAGGAAGGAAGGAAGGAAGGAAGGAAGGAAGGAAGAAAGGAAGGAAGGAAGGAAGGAAGGAAGGAAGGAAGGAAGGAAGGAAGGAAAGAGGGAGGTAGGAAGGAAGGATAGAAGGAAGGAAGGAGGGAAGGAGGGAAGGAAGGAAGGAAGGAGAGAGGGAAGGAAGGAAGGAAAGAAGGAAGGAAGGAAGGAAGGAAGGAAGGAAGGAAGGAAGGAAGGAAGGAAGGAAAGAGGGAGGTAGGAAGGAAGGATAGAAGGAGGGAAGGAGGGAAGGAGGGAAGGAAGGAAGGAGAGAGGAAGGAAGGAAGGAAGGAAGGAAAGAGAGAGGGAAGGAAGGAAGGAAGGAAGGAAGGAAGGAAAGAGTGAGGAAAGGAAGGAAGGAAGGATGGATGGATGGATGGATGGATGGATGGATGGATGGATGGATGGATGGATGGATGGATGGATGGATGGATTCACTGTCAGTTAAGTGGCAGAAAATTCTGTGGCCTGGCAGAAAATTTCTTTAGACCAATGCAATATTCAGACCAGCAATAGTTCTGGCAGTTGAAAATGACCGATTGAAACTGTGGTCAGCAAATTTCTGTTTTTGTAAATAGTCAGGTGGCAAATATTTTTAGATATTTAGCTTCTAATTCTGGTTCTGGAGCCGCAAATCAAACAAAGATAAGATACTGAATGAGGGCCGGAGCGATAGCACAGCGGGTAGGGTGTTTGCCTTGCACACAACCGACCTGGGTTCGATCCCTGGTATCCTATATGGTTCCCCAAGCACCGCCAGAAGTAATTCCTGAGCAATGAGCCAGGAGTAACCCCTGAGCATTGTGGGTGTGACCCAAAAAGTAAAAAAAAAAAAAAAGATATTGAGTGAGCATGCCTCACAACAGGGTCAATTAGATTTACCTTGTTGGCACATGAATCCAGTTTGTTTAATTATTACATGTTACATAAAGTTATTCTTGTTTTAACTTTTTCTTTGCTGGTTAAACATTTTTTTTTATTTGATTGGGAACAAAATCTGGTAGTTCCAGGTGCTACTCCTGGCTCTGTACTCAGGGATCACTTCTGGCAGTGCTCAGGGAACCACATGTGGTGCTGGGGATCTAAAGAGGTCAGTCACATGCAAGCAACTTAACCCCTGTACAATTTCTCTGGTCCCTTATTTTTTTTTTTCAACAACTTAAAAAAAACTATAGATTTGGCATGTGGATTAAAAAGTGGGAGGCGGGCTTCTGCCCGCTCAGCCTGAGCTTGGACCTGATGAGGGGTCCTGGAAGGGGGGCAGGGTCGGGCTCCCCGCCTTCTGGTCAGACCCCAGAGGCCTGAAAACCTCATGCGCCACAACCACAGCCACTTTTCTTTTTTTTTTTTTTTTGCTTTTTTGGGTCGCACCTGGCGATGCTCAGGGGTTACTCCTGGCTCTGCACTCAGGAATTACTCCTGGCGGTGCTCAGGGGACCATATGGGATGCCGGGGATCGAACCCGGGCCGGTACCCGGGCCGGTTTAGGGCCGGCCGTGCAAGGCAAACGCCCTACCCGCTGGGCTATCGCTCCGCCCCGACCCACCACAGCCACTTTCAAGGTCTGGAATTTACAGCTCGGCAGAGCCACACCCAATGGAATAGTCCATTTTCAAGCCCAGGTATTCAGGACTGAGTGATTGGATCCACCACGTTCCCTGGGGAGCTGAAGCTGGGGCGCCTTCCCCCAACTTAATGCCCTCTGGCAAGGCTAGTGGCTTCCCCCAGAACTGTGACCGGCTGGGATGGTATATGGGTGGTTATCTCAAAACCTAGTATATTCATCTAACTGGTATCCCATCACATTTTCTAGAAATGAAGTGTGTGGGACAAGGTGTGGTCTGGGGGCCACCTTGGTTATTCCCTATACATTACAGATTGAATGGATTACGGATTGAATGGATTGTATGCTCAAATGGCACAATGGAGATTTTAGGATCTCCACTGACTTCTGTCTAACACCAGGTTCATGGACTGTATTTAGAGAACGAGCTCCAACTACCAATATAGAATGGATTATTCAGTGTATGAATAGGAAAAGCTCAAATAGACGTTGAGATAGATGTGAAATAAGTGTTGTCAATAGCTGTTGTGATGGTGTGTCTGGGATGGTCAGTAGAAAACCACTGTGTTCTGGAAACCCAGAAAGTGAATTCAAGAACAGAAACTGGTCAAACTCCCACACATCTGCCTAGAAAAAAAAAGTCATGACCTTATTATTACTGTTTCCTTATAAGAGCTGTAAGGATCAACATAGTTGATGCAGGCTAAGTGGGCAGGCATTGGGAGGGGGATGGAGGGTGGGAGGGAAATACGGGTCTCTGGTGGTGGTGGGGGCACACTGGTGGTGGAATTGGTGCTGAATGGTGAATCTTTCCAGCAACTGCATTGTGAAAAAATTGTACTTTTGTAAATCACGGTGTTTAAAATAAATCATTTAGTTCGATCCCGGCATCCCATATGGTCCCCCAAGCACCGCCAGGAGTAATTCCTGAGTGCAGAGCCAGGAGAAACCCCTGAGCATTGCCGGGTGTGACCCAAAAAAGCAAAAAAATAAAAAAATAAAATAAAATAAATCATTTAAAAATAAATAAATAAACAAAACAAAAAAATTAATAAAATAAATAAAAATAAATAAATAAAAATAAATAAATAAGTAAATGAATAAAAAATAAATGAAAATAAAAGTAGGGAGCAGCATGGCTCATCATATCAGAACAGTGCCCATCTTGGTGCCAGGGACAGAGTTGGCATTTACAATTTTAATGATATATAATTACTCCTCATTAATATTTAGGAATCATAATGACACTGGCCTAATAAGGTTGCATGCTAAAGGGAACATGATGTCACAGATCTACTATGTGAAACTTTTCTTTTTCCCAAGTGATGTGTGTCACGTTGGTCCCTGAGTGATTGAGATTTATTTAGCAAATCATTATCAGCATCTTCTTTGAAGTAAGAGCTAACATAGAGACTGAGGACATGGTGGTAAACAAGATGAAAGAGGCAGGTAACTAATTAATAAACAAGTCACCAGGAGAGGTATCAGGTGGTGATAAGCCCAATGGAGAAAAGTTAAGCAAGGAGGAGACAGAGCCAGGGAAAAGAGCATTTCCAGGCTAGGGGATTGGGAAGTACAAAGGCGACCTTGGACAGAGGCCTTGGAAGTATGGAGGGAGCAATCTGTTGCTGGGATGCAGAGCAAGGGAAGGGCATGCACTGAGGGACCTGACCAGTCTGTTTAAAGGTCAGCCAGGGACCAGGATACCAAGTGAGGTGGGAGAACAGTAGAAAGGCTTTGTGGGTAAAGAGTGTGACACAATGGCCACAGAGCTGGTCCAGAAGGTAAAAGCACTATGTGGCCGGCCCCAGTTCAATCTCCAACACCACATATCGTCCTCAGGAGCACCCCAGGAGTGATCCCTGAGCATAGAGCCAGGTGTAGGTCTTGAGAACTTGGGGCGTGACCCCTTCTCCCCTCTAAAACAAAGAGCAGGTCACAAAGACTGTTGTATTCCCAGGACAAGGATTTTACAATTTTCCTGAAAGCCATGGGCTATAGAGAAGTGACACAGTGCTCTTCACAAAATGACCCAATGAGAGAAGGGCTAGATGGGGTAGCCCCAATGGGAGAAGGGCAAGATGGGGTAGGACCCAATGAAAGAGGGGCTAGCTGGGGGAGGACCCAATGAGAGAAGGGCTAGATGGGGTAGGACCCAATGAGAGAAGGGCAAGATGGGGTAAGGACCCAATGAAAGAGGGACTGGCCGGGGGAGGCCCCAATGAGAGAAGGACAAGATGGGGTAAGGACCCAATGAAAGAGGGGCTAGCTGGGGGAGGACCCAATGAGAGAAGGGCAAGATGGGATAAGGAGCCATCCATTAATGCTTTTCAAAACAAAAAATTCTTTTACTTCTGAATGTTCTGGGTCCAGGATGGGCGCCACTGCGTTGTGCTGACACAAGTAAACACCCTAGCTAAAACAAGTGTGTTGCCTCCACTCGACACTGAGAAAATGACATTTTAAGGCCCTAGGATGAGCTTTGGAAATTCAAGTCCTTGCTTAATGAAGTAACCGGAAAGTGGATGGAAGGATGAGTCAGTCATGTGGCATCAGGAAGGGAGAAGTGGGCTACACGTGTGTACTGGGCCAGAACTTTGATTTATGGCAGAGAATGCCAGGGGGCCTGGCACTGGGTTTCATCAGAAATTAGCCTTGCCATCATTCACCAACTTCAGACATGAGAATGTTGGGGTCTAGGGATGCTGGACTTCTCTCCTTGAGCAGGATGGAGTTGATGGTGGTGTGGGTAAATCGTAGGTATTCTGAGAGGTGGTTTTCAACTTTGTGCCTTAATTAATTCCACCATCATGACTCCAGCTGAAACTTCCTTGACTCATCCTCATTGTTTCCAGGATTTAAGAATTTCAGTCACTAAACCTTGACAAGGTTGAGAAAAAGTGTATTGTTCCAGAGATCAAACCCATTGCATTTCTTTCCCTCTTTACTGAATGAAACTGCTTAACCATACTTGTTAAATAGTCTTTAGAAAGCTGATTCACATCCTCTTACCGGAAGTCCTTTAGAGCTGAGATTTCTCGAAGCACTGGTGTGAGGCTTTATTTAAATTCAATCATCCTGTTTCTTTTCATCATCAAGAGTTAAGGGTCTTTTGAATAAGTAGAATTTCACTTTTTAAGCAATGAGCCGTGTGGTTCATCAATAAATGCTGGATTTTGAGATGACTACAAGAGTATGCTACCTGCACGGCGGAGCCTGGCAAGCTACCTGTGTCGTATTTGATATGCCAGATACCAGTAATAATTATAGACCTCATTCCCATGCCCTGATGGAATGGTTTGAGGCTCTTTATGTTCCTGGAGCAAGCAGGTGCCCTTGGGCTCTACTTGCATGAGACAGGTCATATGGAGATGTTACTGGTGCCCACTCGAGCAAATCGACGATGAATGGGAAGACAGTGATACAGTGATTAAAAATAGTTTCCTTGATCTGTTCCCATTTCAATCTCATGTTCTCAAAAACATTTTAGAGTAAAAAGAGACCCCAAAGACCACATTTCGGTATTTTATATTTCTGAATCCAGAACATTCAGGACAATGCCCACCTTGAAGCAGCAGCATAGTCTTACTTCAGATGCCTCAGGTTTTCCCTGCATAGTAGAAGGCAAACACTCTGGCCTCATTAGTGAACTTAACCTCAGTCTCTGCTTCAGAAACTCAGCTGAAAGCACTGGCCACAAGCTCTTCATGCTGCAAGCTCTGAATGCTGCTTTAAGTCAGGAGAACCACCTGAAGGTAAGTGGCTTAGATGACTTTGCTGTACTCTCGCATTTTTTTTCTTTTTGGGTCACACCCTGCAAAGCTTAAGGGCTACTCCTACACTCAGGAATTTCTCCTGGCAGTGCTTGGGGACCATATGGGATGCCGGGGATCGAACTCTGGTCAGCTGCATGCAAGGCAAATGCCTTCCCGCTGGGCTATCGCTGTGGCCCCGCTTTGCTGTACTCTCTTGCAGTTATCTTCAGTTGGGTTGTTATTTTTTGTCTCACCAGCAGTACTAATCTCAATCCTGTTCTTTGCCCTGGTAGGCTGACCTTTAGGGACTGTGTTCACAAAGTTCTGTGTTCCCCTTGTCCTCATGGAAGAGAGATGTATTTGACTGGGGACGTATTTCTGAGTGGTGGATCACAGAAGGGTCAAAAAGATAAGGGGAGATGGTTTCCTGCTAGGAACCCAGACTTCTTCCAGTACTGGAGCTTGGCTGGCATGGCAGACTCTTTTGTAGAGATGATCTCTGCCTGAACTCTAGCTTTTAAGCATAGTGAGTGACTGGGAACTGGAAACCAAGAGTCAAGAATGTCACAGACACTGTGGTGACTGACTTCATGGAGGGTGACTCTGGATTATTTGAAGTGAGGATATAGGTTTTGTATGATGGGGGCATGAAAGTAAATAGTACCCCAACCTATAATCACAGGTGGTGAGTCAGGTGCCACTTGGATTACATTAGCCTCCAGGGTGAAGGCGCAGAGCTAGATGCAAGAGGAAAGGAAGTGGCCTGAGGTAGTTTGGCAGGAACCTACTTGGTCCGGGCAATTTACTTCTTTGAACCAAGCAACTCCTGTACTTTGCATGTGTGATGCCTGCTTTTGGCAGGTTGGGGGGATCATTAAGGCTCTGGCTCTCACCTCTTTCTTTTCTTGTGTTTTCCCTATTCCTTTGTTGTTCATTATTCTGGCCCATACAATTGACGTGAGCTCTGGTTTCTTTTGACACAGCGCTGGTTTTACACTGGTGATTAATGTTGCCCAACAACAGCTCCACTGAATCTTAAGTGCAGTTCTCAGTTCCCTTGATCTTTGGATTTTACCTTGAAAATAGCTCTACCATTACATTATTCCTCTCTATGGAAAAAGGTCATTTTGCGTCCCACCTCGCCACATCTATACACTCATTCCTTAAGTAGTGAGTAAGAAGCATGTGTGAGACTGTGAGAGACCTACAGTGGAAGTGCTGGGAGTGATGCAGAGTTTCTGCCTTCCAAGAGCTCCATCCATTTGTGAGTTAGTAAATTCCTGGCACATGCATGTGATTCCAGCTACCAGCAATCCCAGCGCTATACTAATGAACCTGCCTACCACTGGCCACATGCAACCACTGAGCTCTTAGAACGTAGCTGGCTCAAACTGAGTTGAGCTGAAAGTAGAAAGTATATAGACTCTTAAGAATAAGTAGGAATATTGGATGAAAATCATGTATTAGCATTTATTAAACGTGGTTTCTATGTTGCCATGATACTATGTTGGGTTAAATAAAAATATTAAAAAATAAAAATATATTAAAAATTGTCATCTGTGTCAACTAAAAGAATTGAAATTACAAATTAAAAACGTTTTTTCCCCCCTGATCTGCTTTTTGCCTTTCTCCCTTCTTTTTTTATAATTTTTCTCAAAAGAATGAACATTTCCTCTGGGTATCCCTTCACAATTGGCACTTATAATACTCTTCAAGGCCACCTTTCAACATTTTTACCAGGTAGGATACCTCTTTTCTTATCTGCCTGTTTTGAGGCCACATCTGCAGGTACTCAGAGCTTACTCTAGGCTTTGCACCAGGGATCACTCCTGGAAAGTTGGGGGACCATATAAAGTGCGGTGATCAAACCCAGGTTGGTCCTGTGCAAAGCAAATGCCCTACCAGCTGTACTATTGCTCTGGGCCTGATAGACACTCTTGAGGAGGGATTTACCAGCTTGTACCATTAGGCTTGGCATAATATAAACAGATCATTATTTGTTGAAAATTGATTTAGTTCTCTGTTAGAATGTGCTTGATTGAGGCTACGTATGAATGTGTTAAGTACGCCATTATTGGTTTAGTATAATACTTCTTTTTTTTTTTTTTTTTTGTGGAAGATTCCACCTTTTTTTTTATTGAAAGATGCTAGGTAGAGCTTTGGTTCTACAGTGTTCCAACACGCACCCTCCGCCCAAACCCATCTCCCATCACCAATGACCCCACCTCCCTCCCCGCCTCCCGCACCTCAACCACTTGGCGAGTTCTGTATGTCATTTCTTTCCTCTTTATATCTCCTTCCCAACAAACTTTCCTGCTCTTCGTTGACTGCAATGCATTAAAAGACATTACTGTTTCACTATTTTAGTGGACCACGCTGCCGCTTGCGGCCGCGCGACCTGGGCTTTCGAACTGGCTTTGCTCTGTTGATCTGGTCTGAGGCCGTTTCGCAGCGTCCGGACAGCAAACATGGTGGCTAGTGTGGTGGGCGAGTCACATCTGGCTGCTTCCGGGACCCCTCAGAGGCGACGGGCCCACTCCCAAAACCCATCTGCCCTCCTCGGGGTTCCATGGTCAGCTAGGCCCGGCGCAGGCCGAGCGCCAGCCTCCCCCAGCCTTCCGTGAGGCCCTGTGCTGGCCCGTGGGCAGCTCGCCGGCAGGGCCACCAGGTCCGACAAGATGGAGGGGGAAGGGACGACCACGCCTCCACTGACGACTTCCCGGTGATTCCCGCCTCTTGGAGCCGCCTACCTGGGCTCCGAACTGGCTTTGCTCTGTTGATCTGGTCTGAGGCCGTTTCGCAGCGCCGGACAGCAAACATGGTGGCTAGTGTGGTGGGCGAGTCACATCTGGCTGCTTCCGGGACCCCTCAGAGGCGACGGGCCCACTCCCAAAACCCATCTGCCCTCCTCGGGTTCCATGGTCAGCTAGGCCCGGCGCAGGCCGAGCGCCAGCCTCCCCAGCCTTCCGTGAGGCCCCTGTGCTGGCCCGTGGGCAGCTCGCCGGGCAGGGCCACCAGGTCCGACAAGATGGAGGGGGAAGGGACGACCACGCCTCCACTGACGACTTCCCGGTGATTCCCGCCTCTTGGAGCCGCCTACCTGGGCTCGAACTGGCTTTGCTCTGTTGATCTGGTCTGAGGCCGTTTCGCAGCGTCGGACAGCAAACATGGTGGCTAGTGTGGTGGGCGAGTCACATCTGGCTGCTTCCGGGACCCCTCAGAGGCGACGGGCCCACTCCCAAAACCCATCTGCCCTCCTCGGGGTTCCATGGTCAGCTAGGCCCGGCGCAGGCCGAGCGCCAGCCTCCCCAGCCTTCCGTGAGGCCCTGTGCTGGCCCGTGGGCAGCTCGCCGGGCAGGGCCACCAGGTCCGACAAGATGGAGGGGGAAGGGACGCACCACGCCTCCACTGACGACTTCCCGTGATTCCCGCCTCTTGGAGCCGCCTACCTGGGCTTGAACTGGCTTTGCTCTGTTGATCTGGTCTGAGGCCGTTTCGCAGCGTCCGGACAGCAAACATGGTGGCTAGTGTGGTGGGCGAGTCACATCTGGCTGCTTCCGGGACCCCTCAGAGGCGACGGGCCCACTCCCAAAACCCATCTGCCCTCCTCGGGGTTCCATGGTCAGCTAGGCCCGGCGCAGGCCGAGCGCCAGCCTCCCCAGCCTTCCGTGAGGCCCTGTGCTGGCCCGTGGGCAGCTCCTAGTATAATACTTCTGAGTAGGCACACAATATGTCTATAAAATATCAGAGTTACTTCAATTTCCAAAAATCTGACTGAATTTGATGATTCCTGAAGATCTTATATCTTTATGCCTAATTACTAATTTTCTTAGACTATTCTGGGCAATATAACACCATTCCTATATATGTGGGAATGTGCATTTATGTTATAGAGCTTAGAACTTCTGCCAAATTTAGTGGAAATTATACCTCATGTGGTCATTCCTGCCCAGTAGTAGGCAGATACAAAGCCTCATTAATGAGATATAGATACTCATTAATTCTTAGATACTCTGGGATATTTTAAAACCAGATAAATCAATCAATTATAAAAACAAATGAGAGAAGGATTCTTTTTTAAATGTTTATTTATTTATTTAATTTTTGCTTTTTGGGTCATACCCAGCAATGCTCATGAATTACTCCTGACCCTGCACTTAGGAATTTCTCTTGGTGGTGCTCAGGGATACCATATGGAATGCCGAGGATCGAACCCAGACCGGCTGCTTGCAAGGCAAAAGCCCTACCCGCTGTGCTATCTCTTCAGCCCTGAGAAGTGTTCATTGTAAAGTTGGAAAAGAATCCTTTAAATTTTTTGAAATATGCTGAATATAAGAGAGCAAACATACTAGAATAAATTTATGCAACATTGGACTCTTGGCTTTGATGATTTACTTCTCCTTGGGGGGCAGGGTTTGAATATACCTTTTGGTGACCTCAGACCAGAAGCAACTTGATCAAACAGAACAATTCACCGGTGTAACCTGACTTTAATCCAACCTCCTGGTTCTGTGCTAGGTGATTATACCAGTGAAAGCAGACCCATTATTTGTTAGGGATTTTATGTATTGTTCTCAAGTCACCAAAAAAGTGTCTGTTATCTAAAATTATATAGCACTGTTCTTTTTAATCAACTTTTAAAATAAAGGTAATTTGTCCTGGAGTGATAGTTCGGTGAGTGGGTAGGGTGTTGGTCATGCATGTGGCCAACGTGGGTTTAATCCCTGTCATCCCATATGGTCTCCTGAGCTCCACCAGGGGTAATTCCTGAGTTCAGAGCCAAGAGTAACCCCTGAGCATGGCTAGGTATGACCCCCCAAAAAGACAAAATTAAATTAAGAAAAAATAAAAGCTTTGGTTAGTCGCCCAAATTATTAATCCTACAGCTTGCATTTGTTGTTGTTATTTTTTGGCCATACCCAGTGGTGCTTAGGAGTGACTCCTGGCTCTCTTGATGGCACCCAAGGGACCATGGAATCAAACCAGGGACTCCCTCATGCATCATGATCCCACTGAGCTCTCTGCCGAGTCCTAGGTCCTAGTTTAAAGACATCTCAATGCTTTACTAAGTATTGACAAAGGAAAGAATTGGTATAAAGAAAGCTGCTCATGTGCGTTATGCTGTTCCCCCCACTCATTAGGGCACGTCTCCCTCCCCAGGCCTGATATAAACATTATTCTGGCACTTTCCAGTTAATGTTTTGGGCTACACTTGGCAGTGCTGGGGACTATTCCCAGCTCTATGCATGGGGCCCATGCAGTGCTAGTGTTTGAACTTGGCTCTCTGGCTTCTTGGATCACTACTATTGAGCTCTTTCTCTGCCCTGCTGCTTTCTTATTCTAACCTCTAACTGTCCTTTTCTTATTCAACCCCATTGCTATCTTATTTTTAACCTCTGGTTATCCTTTTCTTATTCACCTTTATAATTCCGCTCATTTAGCTGATGCTTCCCATAAGGACAGGCTTCTCTAAGTTCTTGTGGAATTGAATTACAAGATTTTCTTTAGGTCTGATAGGGATTAGTTCTGGGGCAATCCTTACCTAGTTTTTGTAGAACCAGTAACAGTCATTTTCCCCCTCTGCCTCTTCCATCATCATTTGCTGTCTTGTACTCTTCCTGTAAACCTACATTGGAATTATGGTAACTGGACCCTGCTATACCATACGCTCACAAGTGGCAGCATGAACCAAGTCTTTGTACATTATTTCAGTTAATCCCCATGATTTACTAGGTAGAGATCATCAGCCACACCTTCCTATTGATACAGCTCAGGCTGGAGAGCGATTGAGTGTATGTTCTAGGCCATGTAAATGATACATTATTGGGACTCAGATCCCTGCCAGCTCAGGTGTGCGCTACCGATTCCCGAACTCGCCTTTAAATATGAATTATTCTGAGAAAGTCTCTCTCTGACTGAGTACACCTCTCCCCCACACCATGCATTAAAACAGAAACAATAGCTATAATTATCAGTAATTGTTGTGGATCCGCAAATTAACACAAGAGGCAAAGGGACGTCAGTAAGCCTTGTCACCAACTTAATTATTAGGTAAAAAATGTTAGGAGAAATAGTATATGGGTAAGGTATATGTGGAAGGCATGTGGCCAACCCTGTTTGATCACGGGCACTACATCCGGTGCCCTAAGCCTAGCTAGAAGTGATTCCGGAGCACAGAGCCGAGAGCAAACCCTGCGGTGTGCCCCCTAACCCAGATTTAAAATGTTTTTTTAAAAGAAATGTTGATGGTAGTAGCCAAAGAGGAGAACCTGTCTCACCAGTGAGTGGAAGGAAGCCGGAATTTTTCCTTGTGGTCTATCTCAAGCTTTCCATCCCCTTGGAAAGGGGCTTCCACACTTGGTGAGTACCCTGGAGAACAGAGATTGGGAGCATCCACTTAATGAACAGATTTGTTAGCACAGGTGCTAGGTGCCTTGGTCCAGGACTGGCGTAGCATAATGTTGATGTGACGAATTGCACTCTACCCAGGAAACGCTGTGTGTGTGTGTGTGTGTGTGTGTGTGTGTGTGTGTGTGTGTGTGGTGCAAACGCGCATACAGTCAGGAATTCTGAAGGAAAGGAGCGGAATCTTTGTTTTGTGCCTTTACTTTCAAATGGTCCATGGAGTCAGCGCTTCCTTCTGGAAATAAAACACTGACGTTCTGATTGTGCTCATGGGAGCCGGTCATTAATTTTACGTATCTTAAAACACCTGTGACAAACATGAACGCCTGGGACACACAAGGACCATTCTTTTAAACGCACGATTACAGATTACACAGTCATTAAGAAACTGCACTGAGAGGCAACTTCGGTGACTTTTCTTGACTTTGTTCACGTTTAAAACAACAAATCTCACGTCCCACACGCACGCACCCCATAGAGGAGTTGCTTTCTTTCCCTGGGGGGCTCCCTGGGTGCCTTCAGCGGCCGTGCGTCGCGGGCATCTCCAAGAGCTGCATCCACCCCAAGGCATTCTTCCTAGAGTATCATAGGTGGATACCCGTCAGAATTGCTTATGTTGCAGCACTGAAAAGAAATAAAAACGATCCCAATTGCTGCTGTGTAAGCGAGTGGGTTACCGGAGGGTCACAGGAAACTGCAAGGTAAATAGTGGCTTCGGAAGAAAGACCCGCTGGAGTCAAAGCTACTGCATCCTCTCCCCAGAGTCCAAGATTAATTATTGCTCTTAAAGCTTAAAAAACCACTTCGGCCGGGCCTTGCTGCCGAGCCAGCGAGCTAGTGCAAAACCTCTGCCAAGCTGCGGACCGGGGTGGCGGCGCCGGCGGGTGGAGAAAGCTCGACTGGACCCCTCAGGCTCGGCGTGTCCCCCATCGTCCTGGGGGTTGGTGTTGGGGTCGCGGAGCTCGGGGGAAGGGGGAGGTGGTGGGGGTGACTCCTCTCTCCCGGACTGGAGCCGTCGTGCCGGGGAGCACACAGCTTTCTCCAGCGGCGAGCCCTGCAGTCCCGGGGAGGGGATTAAAAGTGACAAAGAAAAGGAGGGAGGGCTGGGGAAAGACCTGGGAGGGCGGGCGGAGTGCAGCGGGCGGCCCCGACGAGGCGCAGGGGAGGGTGCCTCGGAGCCAGCGCCCGGGGGGTCCGGGACGCCCCCACGCCCCCATCCGCGGTGGCGCCCGAGTCAGGGTCGAGTCAGGCCCCAGGTCTCCGGCGGGCGCGGCGCGGGGTCCCGCAGCCCGTCGGCGCGGCCGGGAAGGCGGGGAGCGGCCGCGCCTCCCCCTGCCGCATGTGCGCGCTGTTGTGCGCCCGGCCCGGCCCCCTCCTCCGCCCTCCCCTGCTCTCCCCTCCCCGCGGGCCGGAGTGCGCGCGAGCGAGCGCCACAGAGCCCCGGGCCGCCGCCGCCGCGCGCGCCAGACGCCGAACAGGTGGCCGGAGGCTGCGGGCGCCGCGGCTGGGAGACGGGAGCGAGCCCCCGGCGAGGCGAGGGGGCGGCCGAGCCCCCGGCATGCGAGGCGAGCGCCCCCGGCGCCGCCGCCTCCTCCTCGCAGCCCTAGTCTCCAGCGCGCCCCGAGCCGCGGCCCCGCCGCGCCCACAGCGTCCCGCCGCCCCCGGCCCACCGCGGGGCTGCTCCAGCCGCCGCGAGCCTTCGGGTGGGGGGGGGCGGGCTCGGGGCGGCGGCGGCGGCATGAAAGTGACCGTGTGTTTCGGGAGGACCCGGGTGGTCGTGCCGTGCGGCGATGGCCACATGAAAGTTTTCAGCCTCATCCAGCAGGCGGTGACCCGCTACCGGAAGGCCATCGCCAAGGTGAGGGGCCGGGGGGCGCGGGGCGCGGGCCGGGGGGCGGGCGCGAGGAGGGGGCTGGAGGTGCATGGGGAGGAGGAGGAGGGCGAAGGCGCCGGGATCAATATGGCGCTTCCTGGAAAGGGGGAGGAGGAGACGGAGGGGAGGCGGGGAAAGGGAAAGTGCGGCGGCCCCGCCGGGCCTCGCGGGCGCCCCGGCCCCCAGCCCCGGGCGGCAAAGTTCTCCGCTGCCAGCGGGCGGCCGGGCCGGGCGCAGGAGCAGCCCCCGTGGGCACCCCGCTGCCCCCCACCTGGCCGAACGCCGCCCGCGCTTCCCCCGGGGCTGGGACCGCCGGGTGGGCACCGGTCGCGGCGCCCCCTGAGCCTGCCCGCGGCTCCCGTCTCCAGCCCCGGCGCGGGCGCAGCCTGGCCAGACTCCGGTCCCTCGGCCGCCCGCTGCAGGCGCTGCAAATCCAGCCCCAGGCCTCTGCCCGCCCCAGGCCCGGCCGGCCGAGCTTGGGGTGCGGGAACTTTTGGGGTGGGAGTAGAGTTTAATTCCTCCGCACTCCGCAAGCGGGGAGTGGCCGCGTTTCTGCGCCTTCACGCCCTTGCTCGGGGCGGGGAAGGAACCCCGGCACCGAGTCTTCCTCCACCGAATCCCTGCGCTGCCCCCCGACCCTTTCCGGGGGCTCCCCTGCTATTGGGGGGGGCTGCCGGGAGGGAAAGAGGCGCCGGCTAAGGTTCGGGAAGCAACCCCGGGTGGCCGAGTCGTTGCGGGGCGCCGGGGCCGCGCTGGAGTGGCCGCTCGTGCTGGGCTCCTTTAGAAAGCGCCGCCCTTAAGCCTCTCGCCGAATTCAAAGTTTTCTCCAAGGATCTCAGCGTTTACCTCTCGGGAACGAGTTCCATATGGTGCGGGGCTACGGAGCCCGGGGTTTCGGAGAGGAGTGGGTTTCCCTTTTTCTTGGCGCAGCGATGATAACATTGTCTCTCTTTAACTGCATTCCTCTACTATGTGTCAGAAGTAAAAAGGCATTTTGTTAAATTGTTTTATCGGCTGGCTTGTGTCTTATTTGACAACTACCCACACCGGCAGAAGTTTCTCTCTCCAGCACCTGAGGATTTTCCTTTCCTTATTTTTTTTTCCTTTTCCTTTCTTCTTGAAACAATTTGGTCAAAAAGCATTTTCGCTTTTAATCTTACCCATTTGCGGGAAAATGGCCTGGCTCTTGCGGGCTTTGGGGCAGCAGGAGAGATGAGGGTGGATGGAGTGGGGTGGTCGGCGGCTACTGCAGTTTAATTGGTAGTGCACGGGGTGTTTGGGTGGCGTCTTGCAAGAATTTCTGAGGTGAAAAGACTTGTGCACAGTTTTACTCTTGGTATATATTGGAAAAATACCATTATTGATGACTTTGGTGTCATGTCATATGACAATGATGAAAATGACATTGGGAGCAAGGAGGCGTTAGGAGGAGCCGGATGCAGTGATGGAACATTTTGGCGTTATTTAATAGTTATACAATGATCCTTACTTGGACTGGAGTGATAGTGTAGTGCATTAGGCACTTGCGTGCAGTCAGCCAGATTCAGTTCCTGGTTCCTTATAGGGTCGTCCCCCTCCCCGTCCCCAGCACCACCAGGAATGATCCCTGAGCACAGAGCCAGGAGTAATCCCTGAGCACTGCCAGGTGTGGCTCCCTCCCAAGTAGATTCTTCCTGCTGGTTGAGCCCTTTTTATTGAAAAAACTCAGTAGAAATTGGGCAGCTGTTTGTCTTGCAACTTGTGTGAAAGCTCTCCAAGCCTAAACTATACTTAGTATTTTAAAAGTTGACCGTTTGTGTTGTCAATATCTGAAATCAGTTTGCACATATGCTTTGGAAATAAAGTATGCCATAAAGGGAAAGAGACATAGAAGGATGATTTCGTAGTGTCTGGGTCATGAATTAGGGAGAGATGCTTTTTGGTTTGGTAATTCACAGGAAAAAGTTGTTATATTTTACTGTGTGCACGATGGGTGTTGCTTGACTAGCCTTTTCAGATCTAGATGTAGTTCTTTGAGCCATTCATGCATCACACAGAAATCCCCAGCATTAGCTGAAGTGATATCTCAGATGTTGTTCCAGATACTGAACATAGATTGGACCCATTGGCCACTTTGTCAAAGTGGACTGTAGGATCAGGAGACCAGTGGTGTGCACTGAAGTATTGCGGTGGAGGAGAAGGTAGGGTGTCGAGTAGGAGAGGCCTTGGTGACAGGCTGGACTTAGATTTTGACTGTTAGTGGAGTGATTTCACCATGATCTGGAAGCACAGAAAAGTGTAGGATTCTTTGGTTTTGGGAACACACCCAGCAGTGCTCAAGCTTTACTCTTGGCTGTGTGCTCAGGGATCATTCTTGGTGGGCTCAGAGGACCATGTGTTGTGCCTGGAATCAAACTGAAGCGGTTGTATGCAAGACAAGAGCCTTAACCCCTGTGCTATTTCTTTGGCCCCAGAAAAATGTAGTTCCCTTAGGGGAGTATGGGAAGACATTTTAAAAGAGGGGGACATGCGAGCAGACGAGTTTTGTTTTACAAAAAACACACACACATTCCCATATGCATTCTTGTGTAGTATAGACAATCAACTTTAGTTTCAGATGACTAGTGTTTTGAAGAGATTTAGTAAGTGAATGAGGAGATTCTCACAGAGGGTGATCCCAGTGTTATTTGGGAGTAATTAGTGGGAGGAATTGGATGATTTAGGACTTTTCAGAAATGCTCTAAATGATCCTCCAAGTACAATTTCTAGTGTAGTGGATGTATTTTCAGACAGACTTTGCAGTATCTGAAGTGTAATCATAGATTCACAAATGTTACAGGAGCCTGAGTCTCCTGAGCTCAGGTTTGTTTTACTACTTCTGGATTATCAGGGAATGGTTACAATTAAATATTAGTCTTCCTCTTTCTCCCCCACTGATCATTTAAAATGATTATGAAGCAAAGACACATGAACACTTGTTTTCATTTTTGTTCTCTTATCTCTTTTGCACCTCTTATTGTTGAAGAGAACAAGATAAATTCTGTATGAGGACTTGGATACCTGGGTAGCTGTTAAGTGGTGTTTAGGTTGCTAGGTGACAATGAGGCAGGATGAACTCCCATCTGGTGGTGGAAAATGTGGGAAGATCATGTCTATGGCTTTGTACAAGAACCAGCTAAGCCAAATCAGGCATAAAAGTGGGGAAGCAGAAGCAAGATCCCAAGGCACTCTGGCCTTTTCTGCTTAACTAAGCATTTTGTGGTGTGTGGCAAACTTAACAATTGTTTTTGCATTAATTTTTAGTTGTTTTGGGATTAAAATATATTGCTGGATAGTGAAGTGGTGTGGCTAAATCAGAAATGTCCTCAACAAACAGGTATTTAAAGGTTCAGACAGTAGATGTAACGTTTTATTTCTTGCTGGGGGTGTTTTTCTTTTTTTGCTTTGTTTTTTGACCACACTGATGGTACTCAGGAATTCCGCCTGGCATGTTCAGGTGACCGTATGGGGTGCTGGGATTGAACCAAGTTGGCTGCCGCCAAGGCATGCACCTTACTTGCTGTACTGTCTCTGACCCTAATTGGGAGGTGGGTGGGGGTAGTTTTTCTGCTGTGGTTATTGATGGCAAAAATATCTCAGCTCTTTATCCCCATTCATTCATCCTCATCTGGATCTTCTTTAAGAAGTGGGGTCAGGACTGCAAGTTATCTCAAAGGGCTGTGCATGTTTTGCATGCTGGAGGTCTTGGTTTGATACCTGGCACTGCATGGTTCCCTAAGCCCCACTGGGAGGGATTCTGAGTACCAGCTGCAAATAGTCTTTGAGTTCTGCCAGACATCAACCTTCCACCCGCACCCCCTGCCCGCAAAAGAGGCAGAGGTGCCGCCTGCTAGACATTTCTCCTGGGCTTAGAGAAGAAAGGACTGCCTGGATCTGTCCTCAGCCTGTGTCTGACTGAGGAGTCTCAGGCAGGCACAGACCACCACTGTGGTGCCCCTTGTGTGTGGAACCCTGATCTTGGGAGGGCCTTGGGCTGGCCAGTCTTCAGTCTCTAGTGATTCGAGCCTGGTCTTGTTTTACGTGCTGTGTGTCCAAGCTCTTCTTATGAGAAAGATTTAAAAACTCTCCGTAGGATTGGGAAGATAGGTAGCCCCCGAGGGCTGCAGTAGATAGCTGGCTAAGGAGACCTGGGTTAGATCCCCCACTCTGCATTGTCCCCTTGCCACCATCGGGCACCATCCCTGAGCCTCAAACCAGAGGTAATGCTTCTAAGCACATGCTGTAGCTCAAATGGTTCTTTGAAAAGACCCAAGGTTTCCCCCCTCCCCCTTTTTTGAGGGTAGCTGTGAAAATATTATGCTTCATGGAAGATTATGGCTAAATTCTTTTCTGCTGGGTTTTGGGGCCACTTGCAACAGTGCTTAGGACTACACTTGGCATGTTGGTAAAGGGTGACTCCCAGTGGTACTCAGAACAGCCAGGATCGAACATGCAAAACATGTGGACTTATGCTCTGAGAGCTCACCCACCCCAGCCCATGGTTAAATTCTTGCGCTGGTCAAGGGGAGCGTAATCCAGGAGACTGGTTGGGCATGTGAAACTGTAACAGAAGGCACTAGCAAGTATTGGCAATAGGGTGATCCAGATGGGTAATTGCTGCTGGATTTCAGAACTGGAGTTGGCATGATGGTGCGGGGAGGGGTTGATCCCATTCAGTCGGTAGCTTTGTCTCTGTGTTGACCCGAGTGGGAAGGCTGACCTGGATTTAGAGTCTTGCATGCCAGCTTGGGTAGTGGGATGACCCTCAAGAGGACGTGGCTGGCCCAGCAGTTCTGGTTGTGTCAGTCCGCAGGGAGGTTCAGGCCCGTGGAGTGGTGGGAGAGTGGCTGCCGTGCTGGGAGCAGTGGGTGGAGGGGTGTGGCAGGGAGGGAAGCAGTGAACAACGGTGATTCAGGCTTTCAGGGCTTGTTTGGCTCATGTGGATGGTGCAGAGGAGACTTGGGCATGCATGACAGGTCATTGAGATTTGATGCTTTATTTTTGTGTGTTTGGGGCCACACACAGCAGTGCTCAGGGCTTACTCCCGACTCTTTGCTCAGGAGTCACTCCTCGTGGGCTCAGGGGAGCATGTGGCATGGCAGGGATATATAGAGCCCAGGGTGGCTCCTTGCAAGGCAAGTGCCCTGCCCATTGTATTATTTCTCCCGCCCCGCTTTGTTCAGGCAGGCAGCAGTATGGATGTGTTCCTCTGGGAGGATGGCTGGAGCAATGTGGGGATCCCCTCCAGGGCCAGAAAAGCTGCCGATAGCTGAGTAATGGAAAGAGATAAGAGGAGGCTGGGGACGAAGGGGGGAGGGGAAATACTGGGACTTAGCTCACTTTTCTCTCACATTTCCCTGTTCCTAGAGATAGGGAGAGAAATATAGGTTGGGAGCTTTTCGTTTCGTTTTGTTTTGGATCACACCCAACATGCTCAGAACTTACTCCTGCCTGTATTCAGGGATTATTCCTGGTGGGGCTCAGGGGATCATATGGGATGCTGGAAATTGAATTTGTGTCAGCCACGTGCAAGGCAAGTGCCTTCCCTACATGCTGTACTATCTCTGTGTCTCCACTGAATACCACTTTTGATAGACAAGGCAAGCACCCTACTCTCTGTACTATTGCACTAGCCTAGATTGGAAGCTTTGGACTGGGTAGGAGACTGAGGCTTTATACTGTGAACATAACAAGCTTCATTTTCTAATTCCTCACATGGGGTAGTCCAGCAATTCAGTGTGAGTTTCACAGGATGATGATGATGGCTGTGAAACTTCTGCGTGTTAGAACTGCCCCAAGTAGCTGCTGGGTAAAGACTAGTTGACTCACTAATAATACATTTTTACCCACTGAACAGTTTCATTCGCTGGGGCACTTTCTCAAGTGTCATGATGATTTCTGCTTCAGTTTTTCCTCTTGCATAAAGAGGTGGCATGTGATTCAGTTTATTATTGCGATTTGTCTCAGCAGTATCACAATCCAAAGAGCAAATTGTGTGTGCATGTGTGTGTACAGGGTTGGGTGGTTGCCTCTCTGCAACCCGTGGGCTTGTGGGCCATTACTTCTGCCTCTCAAGCATGGGCATCTTGGAAGTTATTTAATAGCAGTTTGTTATCTTTAAAAAAAATAACAGCTTGAGTTTATGTTCATTAGCTTTTGAAACTGCTGTTTGTTTTTGTGAAGTGAGGACTGTGATTACTAGAATTATGTAAGTCACAGTTTTTAAGAAAAGTCTTGTGGTTAGTATGAGATTTTCTTGTGCATAGGTGAAGGAATGCATATTGTTACTCTGGCACTGACGGGAACTTTTAGGAAGGTTGTTAGACCGAGGGTAGGGACAAGTATAAAAATAGAGAAATGTAGTGCATCTTACTAAGTGTCTCCCTTCTCTGTTTGAAAGATGATTTCTTTCTTTTGCTGAAGGCCTTCTATGTCCATCTTCCCCAGGGGCCAAGTCCTGTCCTTTTGCCAAGTCTCCCCCTTGGGAGACCCTTGTCTTCACACCTTTTCCTCACACTCCTCACACCCTATACACACTCCACCCATTTTAACTAGCTTGTACTGTCCTGCCTTGGTTCTGGCATCTTCTGTTTCTTCTGTGTCTGCATCTCTACACAAACCAGTCATCTTTGGGAGACTGGGCTTTCACCCCAGCTTCCTTTGTGTCTCCAGGAGCTCCCGGAAACTCCTGTGCTGACCTGGATGAGTGTGCCTTGGTCTTTGGTGCTAAGTGTGTATGTCTGTAGAATGGTGCTCCTCCTCCAGGGAAAACACTTGGAGGTTCTGGCCCTGCTCCAGCCTTACCTACATAGGCAATATCGTGCACAGAAAGCACACACTTTTACTTGAAAGACTAACTGGAACTTGAGAATTTTAAGGATTTTAGGTTTGGCATGTTTGTCTTATTGGCACAAACAGACTGTCATTGAAACTGAGATTGATGTGGTTGGGAGTAACTGGTAGTTATTCTTTAGTGTCAGCTATTTTGCAGGAATTCAGTCTGTCTTTTGGATCAAACAGAGGGGATACTCCTGGAGTTTGCATGCCGTCTGGTTCCAGGCAGCAAGCCAGGGCAGTGGGAGAATCTGTCCTCAAACACACCTGCTTGGTCTTGGGCCTATGGTTCAGTTGGAATCCCTGTGTGAAAGCCAGGAATAAAGAGAAATATTTAGGATCTTAGAGTCACAGTGAGAGTCTGGCTGATGTCAGTCTTCCTGGCTTATGGTGAATCTGAATGAATTGGTCATCGAGATAACATTTAAGGTCCCCTGTGGTCAGGAGCCCACAGATGGACCATCTGTCCTAGGAGATTTTTTTTGGCTTCTTGCAGAGTTAGATGCAGGCTGCTGAGGAAGGACACTGACATTGCTGCCATTTTTTTCTAAGGATGGAAAAGAATATGCAGAATTGGTCCAGAAAGGCGCTTCCGTGTTTCATTCCCTTGGGGTGGAAATGCTTCCCCTGTGCTCAGCCGTGACCCTGCTGGGACCAGGGCGAGGGCAGCAGAGCCTGGCATCGGTACATTTGCACAACTTACTCTCTTCTGCTGCCTTTCCTCTTCCACATGGAAAATAGGGAAGCAAGTTTCTCAACAGCAGTGCAATCTGTGAACATGTTAGAAAGGTTTCTTTCTGTTTTTATTTTAGCCTATTTATTTGTAATAGGAAGGGTTATGTAAAAATGCTTCCCTGCACAGCTCTGAGAGAGCCTCACCTCGTTTATGCCTTTGTATGCTATCTTTGGGGCTGGAGTGTGAGCTCAACCATACGCGGGAGGTTTGAGTTCAAGTACTGGCCCCACACGGTCCCCAAGCAGTGTGCAGCAGCCACTGAGCACTGTTTGGGTGTGCTTTGCTCAACAGCCAAAAGCTTTGCCCCGGCTGTTTTTTCTGCTCA
This sequence comes from Cryptotis parvus, assembly GCA_021461705.1. Lineage (NCBI taxonomy): Eukaryota > Metazoa > Chordata > Mammalia > Eulipotyphla > Soricidae > Cryptotis > Cryptotis parvus. Next base: position 124,896 of record JAJIBD010020877.1, read on the forward strand.
CTTGATATTGGAGCTTAATCGACATTTCAAATCATTTAGATGTGGGGTTTGAAATTTGGTTTTAATTTGACATTTTCTGTGAAAAGTATACTTACACACATTTAGGAGAAGTATAAGCACATGTCTGCAAAAAATGTGCACATGAATGTTCATGGCTGTATTGTTTTCAGTGGCCCCAGATGGAAACAGGCCAGATGTGCTTCAGCTGAGCAAAAACCTTGGCATGGTTTAGCCACGAGAAGGAATGTAGTTCTTTATGGAGGCCAGAAGCATCACCTCAAAGACATGTGCCAGAGTTTTGAAACATGATAAATCTGAAATAACATTTTATGAAAAATATCTAATATGCAATAAAATATTGCTAAGTGAGGGATCTCCGCCACAGAGACTCACACACTGTATGCTTCCATGGAGATAACTGACCGAGAGAAGGCACAGGAAATAGAGTAACCATTGCTAAGGGTTTGGGGTAAAGGTGATTGAGTGCTTGCTAATGGGCTTGTTTTCTGGGGTGATGAATGTGTTCTAAAACTTAGATCCTGGTGACATATTGTGTGGCTGCAGAAGTCATTACGAACAAAAATCCATTTTAAGGTATTTCATAGATCTGATAGTCTCATAAAATAGCATGTATTTGTGTGTGAGAGGGGCTCAAAAACCTCACATGAAAACTGGCTGTTTGAGGAGTTCAGCGTGTAAACCCAGCTCTTCCTGGCCAGCTCGCGCTGTCCTGGTGCTGTCCAGTGAGCTCTTAATTGATGAGCCTCCCAGTTGCCTAACAGTTTGACCAGCTGCTCACCTGGTTCACCTGGGCCAGCTTACTGGCTCCGGCCTTTGCGGAGTGAGGGTTCCCAGGGCGTCCCAGAGATCACATGGTATAGGAGCTGTTCTGCTGTTTAGTTTTGGCCTGCAGTAGTTTGTGCTTGCGCAAACTTCACAAGTCCTGTTCCCTTCACCTTTATCTTTATGATGTTATCTTCAGCATATTGACAGGTTCTGGCCTGAACTGCTGCCATTCCAAGAGTCACTGTAATCTGTGTGGTGGGTTATGGTGCTCCGAGACTGAGGCCAGGATGGTGAGCCATGCACGGCCTTTCAGAAGAGCAGGTGCATGAACTCTTCCTCCACTGCCCTCCCTGAGAAGTTTTTGCTTCTTTGATACCACGGTGCTTGTCCTTGAGAGCAAACACCTGCTGCTGAGAGTTAGGGGTATATATATATTTTTAAAAATTTTTGTATTATACCACCGTGAGACATACAATTACAAAGGTGTTCATAATTGGTTCTTGGTAATACAGTATTCCAGCACCCATCCCTCCACCAGTGCCCCATTTCCACCACCAATGTACCCCACCCTCCCACCCACCCGCAGGCTGCCTCAATAGCAGGTAGCGCTGTTTCCTCTCTTTCTCTCTCTGTCTCTCTCTGTCTCTGCATCTCTCTCCCTCTTCTTTTACACATTGTGGCTAGCCCTGCAGATATTTAGAGTTTATCACTTAAGTCTCTTTGTGTATATTCAATGGTGAGTTTTAGTCTGCCATTACCATTTCCCACATTTAGTAAAACACTGGTATCTATTTATGTCGTATTAATGAATACAGTCATTCTATATCTGTCCTTTTCCTTCTAATTTCATTCAGCATGATAGTCTCCACGTCCATCCATTTGCAGGTAAATTTCATAATTTCATCTTTTCTGACAGCCGCATAGTATTCCATAGTGTAGATGAACCAGTTTCTTTAGCCAGTCCTCTGTTCTCGGGCATTTAGGTTGTTTCCAGATTCTAGCTATAGTGAATAGTGCAGAGATGAATAAAGAAGTACAGATAGTGTTTCTGCTATGTGTTCTTCAGTCTCTCGGGTATATTCCCAGGAGTGCTGTTGCTGGATCAAATGGGAGCTCAATGTCTAGTTTTCGGAGGAATGCCCATATTGTTTTCCAAAAGGGCTGGACCAGCCGACACTCCCACCAACAGTGAATGAGAGTCGAGTTAGGGTATATTTTACCTACAGTGTCCTTCAGAATTTCTTAGAATCACCAGATAAGTATTTTTCATGATGAATTACATGCCCTGACATACGATTTCCTAAGGTAATTTCCATTGTGAATTATAAGTACATGTATTTTATTGTATGATGCTAAATGTAGCGAGTGATAATATAAACAGACACATATGACCACAAGGGTGGTAGGTTACATTGTTATTTATTGTAAATGTTTTTAGAGATGATAATCAGATAAATCTTATTTTCCTCACATTTGATGTTTTTTAGACTTAATTTAGAAATTAAATTCTTAGAAACTGAGACTTCAATTTTAAAAAGATTTATTTTATTTTTAATCTGGAGTGTGCTTTTCTTCTGTTGCATCCCCTTAGATAGAGCATGACTATATTATAGGGTTGGAATTTCTGAAAAGGACTCATTCTATGGTGAAACCCTTGTTTCATTTACATAATACTTGAAAACAAATTGCTGTATGGTTTGAAATCTAAAAAGCTAAATACTAATAGTATGTTGTACCAATAGACTAAAACACAAAGAAGAAAGTGTCATTTTTTGTGTAGGTGGATGATATGAGCATGAGAATTATTTTCTCCCTTTTTAAAAGTGTGCAATATAGACTGGAAACATTTTTTCTCAATTTTTTTCTAAATTCAGTGTTAAATCCAAAACTGGGGGAAAAAACAATGTTTTTTGGTAAGGAAGATGTTTTTGTCCATAAGACAAAGGCATTTAATATGTCTGATTTGTGATTCTGAGACTTTGCAAAATCACATGTAAGTAATGGTTCTCCAGATTCCTGCCCAGGCCAGTTCTGTTCTAAAGCAAGGGTTTCCTGATTACAGCCAGCAGCACCTGCAGAAAAGGGCAGCAAGATAGATGTCCAGGATATTGGTTCCTGATGCACCACCACACAGGATATGACTAATCACACAATCCATTAAGGTTGAGTGTAGGATATGGTACCTTACCACTTTGTTGAGATCTGGAAAAGCAGTTCTCATAAACTGAGGGGATCGTAAGGCAAAGTCATTGTATGATTGATCGGTACTTTAACCAGTACATCTGCAGGATGGTTCTATTCCAGCATTTGCACTGTCTGATGACTATGAAATGAGGATCTTAAATTAGGAAGGCACAAATGAATAGGATTTATTTGTTTATTTATTTTGCCTCCAGGGAATCTGGGAAAGCTCATCAAACCCTGAACTTCGCATGGTGGGGCAGTTTTATCTTTTTTATGTTAGGGACACAGATGTTTGCAAAAATCAATGGTAAATATCTTTTCTTGTAGGAGGCAGACGTACCAGATACACTTGAGAGCAGGATTCAGAACTGCAGATTCATTATTTCATTGTGGGGCGCAACCTCCACGAGCCAGAATCCTTGACGACTAATATCACCTGCCTCATGGGATTGTTGTTAGGGTTCCAAGAGAGACTGCTAAAAAGCCTAATAGGAAATAAAACCTGTTAAATGCTGGCTCGGTTGTTTTCCCTTTGTTTGTTTGCAAAGAATGGTTGCCAGTAATTAAGACTCACTTGAATAAATTCTTCTGTGTTCTTCTTTTCCCATTAGAGCTGCACCAGATGTGGGGAATTGAGTGCCTGGTAAAACTGTTCTCCCTTTAAAACATCACAGGAACAGTCAAGTGTAATTTAAGAAGCAAAATCCAAGTCATTTGGATTGGGGTGCTCCAAAGACATCTGTATTGGGAGAGTGCTTTTCCGCTTTCTAGTTTCTGAGCGTCAGATGAGTGAGCCTCAGTATTACCACCCTTTATTTGGAAATGTTTTCTTTGTGGACGGCAATGAAAATGAGGTGATCAGCATTCAGTGCTGCGCTTTCAGATGCTGGTCTGCTTCTGAACTTGTTTCCTTCCTATTGATGGCCCTGTCCTACAGGTTGCCCCAGTGTCATGTTGTGGCCCTCCCCATTTATGCCTTTTTTCACCCTTTGTAATACACTGAGGCTCTAGACCAGCGAAACACATATGTAGTTAATACTTCTGTCTTAAATATAACTTTCATCCAATAGTGGATCTTCTTCTTTAACCTCTCAAGTGTTAAGCATAAATTAGGCCTAATGTTAATGAAGAGTCCACTGAATTATTGATATGATTTTGATTCATGATATGAAGTGCTATTATATTTTTATGTAAGCTTCTTTTTACTCAACATTATAAATATATCTGAATGTACTAGCAAAGAAGGATCAAGTACATTCTTTTAGCTTTAGAGTAGAAACTATAATAGTGCAATTCCTCCCAGCACTACCCAATTTGTGTTGAGGAGTGGGCTAAGGTGATTCCGTGTTACTGTTTCACTCCTGCAGTGCTGCGCACCACCCTGAGGTAGACAGTCCACCCCCCCCCCCCCCCACCACACACATACACCCACCATTGTTCCGTCATTTCTTTCCACTCATCTGAGCTTTTTCTTAGGGAAGAGTTTAATCTTTTTATTCAAGTTGAAAGGGAAACTTCATAATAAAGTAGAGGACATGATTGGTAATAGTGGCAAGTCAGAGTACTTAGCAGTTTGGGGGGAAAATTAAATAATTTGACATCAGCACTAACTTCTAAAAAAATGGCGTTTTGTTAAAACCCCAGAGGAAATGACATTCTTCCTGCATGGGGACACATATTTCTGCTTCATCTTTGTTCAAGCTTTTCACTTAGTTGTATACTTTAATATTCCTCACAGGCTCTTTTGAACATATATGCAGGAAACTTCTGTAACTTTGTAAATTCTGTATTTCATCATGGAGAAGCTTTCTTAGGAGTATCTGTGTGTGCTCTCTCTTAATTATAATTACTGTTATATAATTGGTAAAGCCAAAAATGTAGTTTCATTATATTAACATAAAGTGCCAGTTTTAGAAATGATTTATTAAAGGGTTACTTTTACTTACTTTTCATTTTGGGGCCGCACTCATCTGTGCTCACAGATCATTCCTGGCAGTGTTGGGGGTTGAATCTGGGCCAGCCACGTGCAAGGCAAATGCCTCATTTGCTGTCCTGTGAGTGTGTGTGTGTGTGTGTGTGTGTGTGTGTGTGTGTGTGTGTGTGTGTGTGTGTGTTGAGAATTGATTCCAAGGCCTTGCACATTGAGGACAAATATTGTACCAATAAATTACCTCATGGGTTTGGTTCTTTCTTTTCTCCCCTAAAAATTAGACATTTCAGTATTAGTACTTACTATTAATTAAGTCAGTTGGAAAAAAGATGTTGAAATTCTAGGTCAACAAATGTTCAAATCACTCAGTAGTTAATAGCCGACTCTCTCATAGCTCAGTGAGAATTGTATTTAATTCAGCTGTCTGAGCTGTGTGAGCTTTTCTAATATTAGTGCTTTTTACTTTCTAAAATCATTGCAGCTGCCATACCACTAGATCAAAGTGAATTATGTGAAATGTTTTAGTTGTGTTTTAGAAGTCATTGGTTATTATTTTCAAAAAATCTTTGAAACTTGAAGAGAATAAAATTTGAAGCCGTAATTACTTTTCATATTTATAAAATGCATGTTTTAAAGCCCTTTGGCATTTATAAGCCAGGAGTCCCGAGAATGCCCTGGAGCCCAGAGATAAGCTGAGTTGTAAAATAAAATGGGAAAATTGACATTTTTGTGACCTCTCTAATCCTTTTTTATATAAGCCTAGGTATTTCACGTGTCCAGAATATTTCTTTATTCTTTGGGGTATTAAGATGGTGACTTTGTGCAGTTAAATCAGCAGTAAATGAACACAGGATATCTTTTGCTTGGGTAGGTATGGTTGACAGGTTGATGTAGCTTTTACTACTTAGTTCAGCTAAAGGCACCAGGGCCAATCACTAGAAGACTTTACCCAAGAGTTGACCCATTTATCTTATTAAATAGGGAATCTCTCTCTCTCTCTCTCTCTCTCTCTCTCTCTCTCTCTCTCTCTCTCTCTCTCTCTCTCTTGCTTTTTGGGTCACACCCGGCGATGCTCAGGGGTTACTCCTGGCTCTTTGCTCAGGAATTTCTCCTGGCGGTGCTCGGGAACCATATGGGACGCCGGGGATCGAACCGGGCCGGCAAAGGCCGGCCGCCTGCAAGGTAAGCGCCCTACCCGCTGGGCTATCGCTCCGGCCCCTTTCTCTCTCTCTTTATTTTCTCTCTCTCTCTCTCTCTCTCTCTCTCTCTCTCTCTTTATCTCTCCCCCGTCTCTCTCCTGGACCACCCAGCAGTACTCAGGGCTTACTCCTGGCTCTGTGTTCAGGAATCACCTAATGGTGGTGCTCAGATGAGGTACTGGGATTGAAGCTGGGTCAGTCTTGTGCAAGGCAAATGTCCTACCTACTGTACTATCTCTCTAGCTCCCATTTTATGAATCGAAAGGATGGCCCCTCCCTCTCTTCACATGTGTTTAGGTAGTTGCTAGGTAGTGATTAAGACAATAAAGCTTATCTGGTCGTACAGTGCTCATGTCTTGACTTTGATCCCTTTTAGTATTTGTAGATATTGTTTCACGTGACTGCGTTTTAAAGCTGTTTTTTACCTTTTGAATTGTTGTTAATGGAGATGCATTTGAAACCCAAAGCTTTATTTCCTCCAAACATAAAGAAGTGATAGATCAGCATGGGAGACGAAAAAAAAAAAAAGAAACATGCACACATACACATATTCCCATCACAACTTCCTGTGTTTTTGTACTTTACTAATGAAAGTGATAAATGGTGCCTTTAAAAAACTTTCCAGGATGCTCCAGTGTTTTATAACAAAAGAACTCCAGAAAATTAAATTTGGGGCATTTTCCTGCCCTCACTCCAACTTTTTTGAGACACAATTGATGAATAAAATTGTTGCATATTTAATATATACAATGTGATAATTATATATATATGTATATATATAGAGTCAAGAACTTCCCCCTTTATTTAATTAACAAATCCATCACCACATATTTGCTTGTGTTTTGTGTGTGTGTGTGGCGTGAGAGAGAGAGAGAGAGAGAAAGAGAGAGAGAGAAAGAGAAGATAATATAATTGAATTTTCTTCTCTGGGGTAGTTTTTGGGTGTTTTGGTGGATAGTAGGGGGAATTTAGTTGTGACAGAAGACACTGGGTGTTATTTTTCCACCTGTTAGGAGGGGACCTGCTTCAGTAGTGTCATTTGCAACTCAGTCTTTGCTTTTCCTTCCATAAAACTTTTTTAGATGAGGGGCCGGGAGCGATAGCCCAGCGGGTAGGGCGTAAGCCTTGCACGCGCCAGCCCATGCCAGCCCGGCATCCCTTATGGTCCCCCAAGCACCACCAGGAGTAATTCCTGAGTGCAGAGCCAGGAGAAATCCCTGAGCATTGCCGGGTGTGACCCAAAAAAGAAAAAAATAAACATTTTAGATGAACTGAAAGCTCTTGCACAAGATGTATGGAGGATGTGATTTACCTCCCTACCACAGTGGAGTTGCTGAGAAAGAAATACCCTTTACACTGAAGTTTATCATGCGTTCTCAGTGCCAATTGTTGAGTTTCAGAGAGGTAGGAGAACCAGGAAACGGTCTGATCAGGAAAGAGTCGCAATGCCACAGCTGTTGAGAGTAATGGTTAGGGCGTGTGCGGGCTCCTGAGCACCCTGCCTTGGTGGGAACGGCCTAAGTAGTGATTGGCCTTTGCGGGCATTTTGTGCACTGGCCCTAAGTGCTGGACTAAGTGACTCCTGTGTATGTGAATTTTGTGAAGTGGTGAGATTAGTGCAGCCTCCATTCGCATTTGACACATGGGCCAGAGGAAGAGAAAGTAGGGAAAGGTCGTAGTGCATCTGATGCTGTAGCATCCTCAGGCAAAGCCCTAGTACTGCTCAGCTGGGCTGTGGAGCCTGTCACTGCATCATGACAGACAGTGGCCTGTGCAATTTAGAATCTTACAGTTCTACCCCTCCCTCCCCCACAAACAGAAATAAAAGAACACAATGCCTCAGGGAAAGACTGGTTCTTTCCTGCCATAGTTCTGCTTCAGTGGTCTGGATTTTGGGAAATGGTGTATCTTTGGGATGACCAAGTTAGTGAGGGTCAAGGCTTGACTGACTGTTAAACAGGTTTACAACTGAGGTCAGGGAGATAATACAGCAGGTAGGGCACTTTCTTTGCACACGGGCTACCAGGGTTCAATACCTGGCATCCCATATGGTCCCTTGAGTCAGCCAGGTGTGATCCCTGAGAACACAGCCAAGAGTAAGCCCTGAGCATCACTGGGTATGGTCCCTCCTGCCCCCAAAGATGTTTGCAATAGGGTCGGAGTGATAGCACAGTGGGTAAGGGCGTTTGCCTTACGCGCGCCAACCCAGGTTCAATCCCCGGCATCCCATATGGTCCCCGAGCACTGCCAGGAGTAATTCCTGAGCGAAGAACCAGGAGTAACCCCTGAGCATCACCGGGTGTGACCCAAAAAAACAAACAAAAAAAATGCTTGCAATGTCTGGGTGGGCTATGGATCAGTGGCATTGACATTGACTGGAAGCTGGCTAGAAATAGAGATTCTTGGCTCCCATACCACATTGAGTCAGAATCTGCATTTTAACTAGATCCCCAAATTATACAGAGCAGTTGTTTTCAATACCAGCTGCATGTGCAAACACCTGAAAATTTCAGAAACAGGGTGCTCGGGGTTGAGGTGGCTGGTGCACATGCATTGTATGTGGGTGGCTCAGGTGCGACCCCCTCTCATTGCATGGTCTCCCATGCTCTCCACTGTCTCTACCTGGAGTAGCCCCTGACTTCCACTGGTTGTCGTCTAAAAACAAATAAATAGATAAAGGAAGAAAGGGCTGGACACATAGTTCAGGAGGTTAGGTATTTGCCTGGCATGTGATTACTTTGGATATAACTCTGGTTTGCTTCGTGGCAACACATGTGGTCTCCTGAATACTGCTAGGGGACAGGAATAGCAGAGTCAGGAATAGCCCCTGAGCAGCACAGAGTGTGGCCCAACCCTCCCACCCCCAAAAAAAAAGCTATTAGATAAGCAGATACAGATGCTTGGGCTCCACTCCAGAAGCTCTAGTCCTATTTGGCTTCTCCCAACACCTTTCTTTTGTGTGGTAGTAGCGTGTGGGGGCGATACCAGGTGGTGCTCAGGACTTCTTCCTGTCTCCGTGCTCAGGGATCAGCCTTGGTGTGGTTCGGGAAACCATATGTATTGCCCGGTATTGAACCCCAGTCAGTTGCATGCAATCAAATACTTTATCTGCTATACTTTCTCATCCAGCCCCAGGATGTTTGGTTTTGGGCCAAATAGGGAAAATGTCTGTGAGCATGGACTAAGTCCTCCTCTAGCTAGAATTTATTTTCCAGTTTGTTTGCAGATATGTAGTCGTGTATTGGGGAAAGATATTGAGAGAAGACTGTAGCATACTTGGGGGCCAGAGTGGCAGCACATGGGTAGTGTGTTTGCCTTGTTTGTAGCCAACCCGGGATCTATCCCCGGCATCCCATATGGTCCCTCGAGCACCACCAGGAGTAATTCCTAAGTGCAGAGCTAGGAGTAACCCCTGAGTATTGCCGGGTGTGACCCAAAAAGCCAAAAAAAAAAAAGTAGCATACTTGCACATGGCGGTATAGAACTTCCTTTATACACTTAAACTCTCCTCCTTGATCATTCCTGTTAGGGCCAGAGAGATCTTACAGGGCTTTAGGTTCTCACAACTGGCCCTGGTTTGCTCCTCATCACCACGTGGTGCCAGGAAGCAAACCAGAGTCACTAACAAAGTAATTCCTCTTCTACCCCCGTATTGCTGGCAGTAACCCCTGCCTAGAGCACTGTCAGGCATGTTCAACACCCCTTCCCCATCTCTCAAAAAAGAATATTACCATTGAACGGTTCCTACCAGCATACCCCAATGTCAAGGCCCTTTGCTGATGCTGGTAATTTGTGTTCTAGAGGGAGCCTCTTGAAACTGAACATGGGTCAGAGAATTGCCCACTAGTGTATTAGTTTTGGAATCTTCACCAAGGCATAGTTTATTTTTGATATTTTCCTGTCAAGTGGCTTCTTGCTCAGTGTTGTTGGTTTTTTGGTAAATGTTTTATTTATTACTATAAGTAGGGGACAAGTGGGCATATGACCTGTTGCCCATCTTCACACAGAATTAGCCAACCCTCATTTGGATCCTTGCAGTGTCTGGAGTGGACAGGAGCTTGGCTCAGCTAGGTCCACCTCCCTAGCCCCTTGGAGCCCAAGAACCCAGCATACAATCATGGTATTTGTGGGGTGACTAAAGCTGGAAATCATTTATTTCATCAAGGGTGCTTTCAGCCAGGGGTGCTTTCAGGGGCAGCCAAGTGCAGTTGTTGGTAACATATAAAACACTGTCTCCAGACATACCATAGTTCCAAGAACTTAGTAGCACTGAATTTTATAAACCTGTTGTTAGAAATTACCAAAAGCCTTTGTGTTTGTGATGGCTAAGCCTGTGGAAGACATTTTATTCAGCAGTTTCAAGTAGCACTTAATCATCTGTTAATTAACAAAAATGATGTTTGAGGCTATTTGGGAGATCCAAGAATGCTATTCGGGTCTCCCAAAGAGGAATTGAAAGAACTATGCTTGGAATACCACGCCTCACTCAAGTGAGCAAAGGAATCCAGAGTTCGGCCTCCATCGACCGATCCAGAGTCAGGGACCCTGTCTCGTTTGCCAAGGCGCCGAAAATCAGATGGGCTGGACATGTAATGCAATTTGGACATGACTGCTGAACTAGAACCGTGCGAATGGATCCCACGCGTCGTCAAAAGATCATGTGGCCGCCCATCTACAAGATGGTCAAACTTCTTTGTCAAGACCCTGAACGAACGGTTTGAGGCTCTTCGTATTCCTGAAACAACCAGATGCCATTGGGCTACATTGGCACGTGATAGGGTCAAATGGAAATGTTACTGGTGCCTGCTTGAGCAAATAGATGAATAACGAGGACGTCAAGTGATCAAGTGATGTTCGAGGCATTTTCCTTGTATGTGGCAGACCCTGGTTTAGTCCCTACTACCACATATCCTTCAGGCACTGCCAGGAGGGATCCCTGAACCTAGAACCAGGAGGAAGTCCCGAATACCTGCAGGTGTTGCCCCAAATTCAAAAATAAAAAAAATAAGCAAAGAATAGTGCTCTTTGAAAGTGAATGTATATGTAGATATATTTGTATAAAAAAAAACCCACATGAAACTTAGTGGTTTAAGTCAACAACTATATAATTCATGTGGTTTTTGTGGCTAAGAGAATCAGGCAGGACTCAGTGATGACTCTTTTGCTGTTGATTTTTGCCACTTGGGGGCTACTCAGCTGGTGACTGGCCTTGTCTGGAGAATTGTGGCTGGTACCATTCACCTGGCTGGTTCTTGATAGGGATGAGTGGCTCTTTGGCACTGCCAGCACTGCTGACTGGAGGTCAGTGGCTCTGTGGCACTGGAGGACTGCTGACTCTGCAGGAAGGTCTGAGGAGAGCTGGTTGTCTAATGCTGTAGTAGCGGACTAGTGTGAAGAGTCAGGAAGCGCAGCTGCTACTTTCTTAAGGCTGACTGTGCCTTGACGCCAGCACCGCATCTTTAGCTCTGCCTTCTACCTGCCAAACCAGTCACCAAGCAACAGGGCTTCTGGGGAAGGCGTGTGGACTCACTTCTCCATACCCAGGGTGTCAAAGAACTTGTCCTATTGATTCTGCAATCATTACATATCCATGAGTGTGTGTGTGTTCCATGTAACATCAAACACTGAGTCTTTATTATTTAGTGTCATGCTTTCAAATGTCCTTTTTCTTGATCTAGACGCAGGTAATATATATCCTAGACACTGAAGCCAACAAACCTAAGAAGTAGTTTGTGTTTATAATTCATGAGTCCGACGATCTGACAGCTTTCCCAGGCTCATTGGTAGAAAGAGATAATGGTAATAACACCTTAGGTTTATGTGGCATCTTCTTCTAAGAGGTTCTTTAGGTTCAAAGTAGTTGTACCACTCATGATTTTTATTGGAATGTCTTGAAAGGTAAATAAGCACAGTATCCCCAAGTCCCTATGCAGATGAGGAAACGAGTTACTTTCATCAGTCTGTTAATGAGCGGTGTTCAGAACACAATTCCTCAGGGCTCTGTGCTGATCAGAACTTGAGTATACATCTACCTTTCCTAGGTGTAATTCTGGGGAATGGTGGAAATTGACTTTTGTGTGCTGGTAATATTTAAAATTATGCACCATTTTCCAAAGAAGTGTCATGTTTGTTTATTTGTGTGTTTATTTTTGGGCCACATCCTGTGCTTAGGGCTTACCTCTGGCTCTGTGTCCAGGGATCACTTCTGGCAGGGCTTGGGACCATATGTGTTACTGGGCATTGAATCCAGGTTGGTTGCATGCAAGGTGAGCAGCTTACCTGCTGTACTGTCACTGCAGCAGCCCCAGGATGTATTTGCTTGCCCCCACCGAGCCTGTTCCCCTTCTTCTGTGGCCTGAGCTACTCTCCACCTGTGCACCACAGACCACTTGCTGCCCTAGTGCTTGCTGGACTGTCTCTGCCACAGCCCAGAAGCATCTCCCACTTGGTGTCTTTCCCACCTTGTAGCCCTACCCAGAGAGAGCTTCAAAAATAGTTTCAGTGAGCAGGGGCATAAAAGAAAATGACTGTTAAGCATAGACTTGGGGGAATTTTCTTTAGTCCTTTTGACAGATGTTACATGTTTTGTTGCACATGCATTATTAAAAATGGATGAACTTATTTTAGTGGGCATGGAGCCAGGGGCCAATCATGGGGATACCTTGATCAGCCAGGATGTTTGGGTTTGGTCAGGTGACATTGCTTTTGCCCAGTGATGCTGGTGGACACCAAGCTTACTGGAGGGTCCTTGAGAGCTTCTAGAGCGATGGCCAGCAGCGTCGGGGAGGGGCGGACTGTGTAGTAGCAGGGATCAAACTTGGGTTTGTGTGCATGCGTGGCTTCAGCCGCTGATCCTTGAGCTATCTTTTTGGTTCTTTTGGTTTGGTTTTACTTTGGGCCACACCTGGCAGTGCTCATGGTTTATTCCAAGTTCTGTGCTCAGGGATTACTTTTGGCAGGAACTGGGGACCCTGTGTGGTACTGAGGATCAAACTCAGGTTACGTGTTTGAGGCAACTTAAGCACTGCATTATCTTTCTAGCCCCAATTGGGTGAACTTTTTAAGGCACAACGAGTTGATGCCATTAAGGGGGTTTGAGACCTTTCCGCGTTAATGTGGTGCAGCTTTGCTCTCCATAGAAGCCCGTCTCCCTGCCTTATCCTGCTGACTTGGGTGTGGCGCTGGGTTTCCTGCTCACATGTCAGCCATAAAGAGAGTGGGTAGAAGCAAGTTGCAGGTGGTGGGTAGCTGCTCCATAAAGAAGATAAAAGAGAGGGAAGTGTGTCCTTGGTGGAAAACCGGGTCCTGGAAAACTGCAGGGAGGCTCTGAGTAATACCGGAGTTAATTAGGAACGCTTCTGAAGGAGTGGAGTCAGCTTGCCTTTTTATTTTCTAATCTTTTATAATTAGACCTGAATGAATAGTGAGGGATTTTTTTTCTTTTTTCACTAGCTGAACTGAGGAGTGGAATCTGAATTGATCGGCGAACAGGTGTGACTGTATTAAAGGGAACAATTTTTAAATTAAGACAGTGGGAGCTTGAATAAACAAGGAATTAGAAAGTCATTTTTTGGGCGGTGTTTGTTGGGGGTTCACATTGGTGCTTGTTGAAGGTGGAGGGCTGATCATAGCTCTGGGCTTGGGCGTTGCTCCTGGCAGTGCTCTTGAGGACAAGTATGCTGTCTAGGGTCGAACTGGGGTCAGCTGCTTGTCCGGTGGATGCCATAACCCTGTACTGCTCTCTGGTCTCAGAAAGTCTTCTCATTACCTTCTAAGAACTGGAAGGACCCTGCATCTTTGCACCTCTCTCACTTGGAATGGTGAGCCAGTAGGAGGTCCTCTGAGTGTGTGTGCATGCAGCAGCTCCTCCCATGGAGATCTGAGCTTTCCCAGTTCTGGGACAGGTAGAGGGGCTATTCCAGCAGGAAGCACCAGAGGACGTCCCCAGAGACAGCCCAAGGAGGGACTTCAGATTGGCTGGGGCTCACTTTCCCACCTAACCATGCCTTCCTCATTCTTGTCTCTTCCCAAGAAAGAGGAAGCAATTCATTTGAAGAACACGTCCTTTAAATCTGAGCGGGACACTGCCTAGACCACAACTTCCGGGAGGAAAAGTGCTGGCCCAGGCGTAGGCTGTGTGCCGTGTGTCTGCAGGAGGCCGGCTCCGGCCGCTCCTGGCTCTGGCACTGCTCTGAGGGTTTCTTTCTGCTGGAGCTGGCAGCTGCTTGGTGTCTCTGGAGCCTGGGCTTGGCGGGTGCCAGCAGCTCTGTGAAGCCTTGAAGGAGCCCCAGGTGGCGGGGCCTCGGCCAGCTGCGCCTGCCTCTGCTCTCAGGGCACCCGGGTTCCTTTCGCTTGGCCTGTTTGGCTGCTCTCTTGTCATACTAACGGGCGGTGGTTTCTTTGCCTCCCTGTCACTCAGTGTGGCCCAGACCATTACAAAATCATGTGTTCTGGGTTTAGGGGGTGCTCTGAGATATTAAAAATACAGGACTTTGTGTTGCTGAATGATGAGGCGTTTTTAGTAGTTGACTTGTTCTGCTGCCTCAGTGGAATTATTTTCTCCTTTGTGGTGCTCTCTCAAAGTGTGTTAAGGGCCCATTGCAGCGTGTGCCTGCCCAGTGGCTGTGAGCCAATGGTTGCGTGTCTTGGACCCTGAATATGTGGCACCTATGGAGGGGGTGGAAGGAATCGTTTGAACTAAAGTGTGTTTCCTAATGAAAGAGTTGGGATTTATTTTATAGATACAGGCTTTTGGTGTCTTTCACATAATACATTATTTTTTTTTTTTTTGCATAATTCCATGGTCAAAGAATGGAGTCGTTATTTGTGTGGCTTGATCAATCTCTGAAGCATCCTTTTATTATTATTATTATTATTATTATTTTCTTTTTGGGTCATACCGGCGATGCTCAGGGGTTTCTCCTGGCTCTGCACTCAGGAATTACTCCTGGCGGTGCTCGGGGACCATATGGGATGCCGGGATCAAACCCAGGCCGGCATGGGCCAGCCGCTTGCAAGGCAAACGCCCTACCCGCTGGACTATCACTCTGGCCCCTAAAGGATCCTTTTATATGAGGGTGTGTAACTGGAATGCTTAGGACAAGTTGCAATAAGATCTTTCATCCTTTTTACTTTGGGGGAAGGTTGGAAAATGACTTCAACTGTCCCTTAATTTTAGCAGCTTCATTAGAAACGATCATTTGATTTGCTCACCCCTTACTTTTCTGGCATACCTGCTTCCTATTTATATATACCCCCTGCTTGCTAGTTCCTCAGCAGGGCACAGAGGGAAGTGTGTGAGTGAGGTGTTTAAATCAGAACTACGGCAGCCGGCTTGAAACAGGCTTGAGTCTGTATCATGGCGGAGGGCAAAGCTGCTAAGCTTCTGCTCCCTGTCAAGTGTGGCTAATCTCAGGGGTGCTATGTGCTATCACCAGTGAAAGAATGTGAGGATCCTTCCCCATGTTTATGCATTGCTGTCTTTACTGTGCGTGCCACCTCGGGGAGCTGACTGATGAGTGGATTAGTGCTGGCAGAAGAAGTGGAAGACAACGTGCAACGGTGTTTCCTTTAAACACATACACTTTACGGTTTTATTGAAATTTGTCCTTTAAATGAGAATACTGCAAACAATCCTTTTATAGCCTAGGAAGGATATGCTCCTGTCAGATTACAGGCGCAGAATGATGGCACTGTTACCTTTGAAAGTATGGCTCTAATAAACGAGGCTGTTTCCAGATTCATCAATAATTCACTTGGAATGTGACAAGTTTTATCCCAATCCATAGCTGTGCAGGGTTTTAGACAATCTGCTGCTGCAGATGAAATCTCTTTGTAGTACCTGATTCAGCATCTCAGCACAGGATTCTTCCACAGGGACACTGCTGGAGCAAAGCATACTCCATATTTTCTTGAAAAATGCTGTTCCTTGTTTACAGAAAAATACTAAGGGAAATTGAGAATGTGTAGATGATTTTACAGAGGATAACAAGTCCCCATAATTGTAGAATTCTGAAGAATATAAAATGCGAGTATTTAGTCTTTCTATATGTTTATGTGAATGAAGATATTTTTAAAATAATTGGAATTATGGTTCCAAGCTTATTTTGCTTTTTGAACAGCATTTTCCTATGTCTTAGAAAATTATAATAGGATTTAAAGGCAGTACAGTGTTTCATTGTGTAAATATGTGACTATTTGCCTATGCTTGAAAACTTAGTTTGTTTCATATTTTGCCATTTAAAATTATTATTGTATTCTTAGTGCATAAACTGGTGTATCATTTGAGTCTTTATTTTTTTTTTACTAGTTTTATTTAAACACTGTGGTCTGCAAAGCTATTTATACTACAGTTGTTTTGGACATCCAGTGTTCCAGCACCAGTCCCACCGCCAGTGCTACCTTCTCTCCACCACTGTCCCCAGTTTCCAGCCCCCCACCCAAGCTTGCCCCCTTAGGTACATTTTTTTTTATATTATTCTGTTATAACAGACTGGTAAATGAAATTATCAAGAAATAGTTTCATAAAAGAAAATTTGTCAAAATTGTTGTATCATAATGGTGCTATTAAAGTCATTGTCAGGATTTACTGAGCTGTTTGTTTCTAGTTGAGTCTTTGGTATTATTGTTCGCATTTATTGCGCCTCCTGGGCTTCTATGCTACTTTCCCGTCTGGTTTGCTGTGCTCCTGCTGGGCTGTCAGAATTGTGGAATCTGGAAGTTTTGCACAGCGGCATGTGCCATTATAGGACTATATCTATATCTATAGAGCCATTTTCCACATCCGGACTTCCCTGTCATCACAACTCCACCCAGCAGACCAGACTATCACAGCCCGGCTCACTCGGCCGCACCACGGTTCATCAATAAATGCTTTATTTAGAGGGGACTACAAGAATATGCCACCCGCACGGCAAGCCTGGCAAGCTGCTCATGTCGTATTTGATATGCCAAATACCAGTAACATATTAGGTCATTCCCATGACCCAATATAATGGTTTGAGGCTCTTTATGTTCCTGGAGCAAGCGGATGCCTTTGGGTTCTACTAGCATGAGACAGGACATATGGAGATATTACTGGTGCCTGCTCTAGCAAATAGATGATTAACGGGAAGATAGTGATAGATAGTGATAGTGATAGAGCTATAGAGCTAGGATGGTTCTTTTGCTAGTCGTCTCTTGGTATTAGTCCTGAAGCTGTTTCGCTGGGCTGTTAGGGTGGCTGCTGGAGCCCTTGGCTCAGTTGGGTGGGGCGGGGGTAGACTTCTTGTCCCCACTCCAAGAAGGCCCCAGTGGAGGGTGTTTCATTCGTTTGGCCTCACTTCTCAGACTAGTCGTAACATTGTGAAGCTGGGCTGTGCAGAGTGTGAGTGTGGCTGCTGGGGCTTTGGCAGAGAATGGAATACTACCCTCCAGAGAGCGCCTCCAGAGTTTTGAGCCCCCAAACCTGTGTACTGAGGGAGTGTCATCTCCTTACTGTGTCTTCTGTCACATATTTATTGTTTGGGAAGTGAAGGATCTCAGTTCATATATTTTTGCCAATCAACTTTCTGGAAAAGCTGCACCAGTGTATATTTGGCTGGCAGGGGAATTTCTGCCTGCCTCAGCCCAGGAGACCGGGTCAGTGGGTGACAGCAGTGCTCTGCTTCCTAGTGTGAGTCCTGGGCCCAGAATCAAGTTTCTAGTATCACACTGACGGTCTTTTAGCCGAACTGAAACATCACTTTTTCTTTTATGATGATCATACAATATACTAAAGGGTTTTCTGACCCCGAGCTGGGTCTAAGCAGGGTAGTGGTGGATGTGGTCGGTGATGTAATGTGCAGTGTTTGAATTCTCTCATGTTGATGGAGCAGGGTGATGGCTGGCGGTAAAATGTTCCTAGAGCAGCTTGTCCACAACTTTCAGGGAGACACAGGGCTCCACTGAATTGAGATTCTAAACAAGATCAACTGAAAACTGCTTAAGATTCAAAAATATCCCCTATCCCCAAGACTGTTACCAGGAGTGGATTTCAAGATAGCCTAGTGTCTAGCACGTTTTTTAATTTTTTATTATTTTTTATTAATTTAATTTTTTATTTTTACAATTACAAAGATATACAATTAAAAAGTTCATATTTGGGTTTTGGTCATACAGTGTTCCAGCACCCACGCTCCACCAGTGCCCATCTCCCACCACCAACGTCCCGGCTCCCTCCCCTCCCCAGCCCTCCTCCATGGCAGGTTCTTTATTTCTTACCATTTCTCTCTCCTTCTCTTTTCCTTTCCCTCCAGACTATGGATTACAGAACATACATTAAAGGGTTGTCATGTGTATCTTTTTGCCTGTATTTAATGCTCAGTTCTAGGTTGGCATTAGTACCCTCGACAATTGTTAGCACACTGTTCCATTTTCTGTGTTACCTAGCCTCTGACTCCCACACGTTTGTGATAATTTCCACCTTTGACAAGACCTCCTGATATATGTTTCACTTGACCTTGGATATTGGTATCATAATATGTACATGCATATTTATGTTATGTAGATAAATGCAGTCATTCTGTATCTGTCTCTCTCCTTCTGGCTAATTTCACTCAACATAATCTTCTCCATGTCCATCCATTTATAGGCAAATTTTATAACTTCATTTTTCCTAACAGCTGCATAGTACTCCATTGTGTAGATGTACCAAACCTTTTTATCCAGTCATCGATTTTCGGGCACTCTGGTTGCTTCCAGATTCTGGCTATTGTGAATAACGTTGCTATGAACATAAAAGTAGGGATGGTGTTTCCATTGCGTATTTTTGGTTTCCCAGAGTAGATTCCCAGGAGTGGTATGGCTGGGTCAAATGGGAGTTCAATTTCTAGTCTTTGGAGGAAAATCCATATTGTTTTCCAGAAAGGCTGTACCAGCCGGCATTCCCACCAACAATGGATGAGTGTCCCCTTTCCCCACATCCACGCCAGCACTTGTTGTTCTTGCTCTTTTGAATATGTGCCAGTCTCTGTGGTGTAAAGTGGTATCTCATTTTTGTTTTGATTTGCATCTCTCTGATGATTAGTGATGATGAGCATTTTTTCATATTTTTTTTTGCCATTCGAATTTCTTCCTTGCTGAAGTTTCTGTTCATTTCTTCTCCCCATTTTTTGATGGGGCTGTTTGTTTTCTTCTTGTAAAGTTCTACCAGTGCCTGATATATCCTGGATATTAACCCCTTATCAGATGGGTATTGGGTGAATATTCTTTCCCATTCTGTGGACTGCTTTTGTATCTTAGTCACTGTTTCTTTTGAGGTGCAGAAGCTTTTTAGTTTCATGTAGTCCCATATGTTTATGTTTTCTTCTAGTTGCTTTGTTAGTGATGTTTCACCTTTGAAGATGCCTTTAGCTTCAATGTCGTGGAGGGTTTTTCCTATATTTTCTTCAATGTACTTTATGGATTCAAGTCTGATATTGAGATCTTTAGTCCATTTTGATCTGATTTTTGTGCATGGTGTTAGACACAGGTCCAAATTCATTTTTATTTACATGTTGCTGCCCAGTTTTCCCAGCACCACTTGTTGAAGAGGCTTTCCTTACTCCATTTTAGACTCATTGCACCTTTATCAAAGATAAAATGATCATGTGTTTGAGGTTGGGTGTCAGGATACTCAATTCTATTCCATAGGTCCACAGGTCTGTTTTTATTCCAATGCCATGCTGTTTTTATTACTACTGCCTTGTAGTACAGTTTGAAGTTGGGAAAGGTGATGCCTCCCATCTTCTTTTTCCCGAGGATTGCTTTAGCTATCCTTGGGGGGTTTATTGTTCCATACAAATTTCAGGAGTGTTTGGTCAATTTCTTTGAAAAATGTCATGGGTATCCTTATAGGGACTGTATTGAATCTGTATAGAGCTCTAGGGAGTATTACCATTTTGATAATGTTGATTCTCCCCATCCATGAGCAGGGAATATGTTTCCATTTCCTTGTGTCCTCTTTTATCTCTTGGAGCAGTGTCTTGTAGTTTTCTTTGTACAGGTCCTTTACACACTTGGGTAAGTTGATTCCTAGGTATTTGATTTTCTGTGGCACAATTGTGAATGGAATTGTTTCCTTAATATCCCTTTTCTTCTCTTTCGTTATTTGTATATAAGAAAGCCACCGACTTTTGGGTGTTGATTTTGTATCCTGCCACTCTACTATATGCGTTTATTGTTTCTAGGAGTTTTTTGGTAGAGAATTTAGGGTTTTCTAGGTATAATATCATGTCATCTGCAAATAATGATAGCTTGACTTCTTCCTTGCCTATCTGGATGCCGTTGATGTCCTTTTTCTTCTCTGATTGCTATGGCAAGTACTTCCAGTACTATATTGAATAAAAGAGGTGAGAGTCGGCAACCTTGTCTTGTCCCTGATCTCAGGGGGAAGGCTTTCAACTTTTCCCCATTTAGAATGATGCTTGCTGTGGGCTTTTGGTAGATGGCTGTAACTATCTTGAGGAAAGTCCCTTCAATTCCCATTTTCTGGAGGGTTTTAATCGTGAACGGGTGCTGGATCTTGTCAAATGCTTTCTCTGCATCTATTGATAGGATCATATGGTTTTAATTTTTCTCTTATTGATATGATGTATTATGTTGATCGACTTGCGATAGCACGCTTTTAAGGCTGCCCGTGTCTTCCTTTTGCTGTGATTGGCTTGTTGGTGTTGTCAGTACGTTTCTGGAGCCCCTTTGCCTCTCTGCGTTGGATGTAGGATGACAGTTTTACCACTTTTCTGCTATTCTGGCTGGATTATGAATTTACTCTGAAATTTAGCATTTTTCCTGTTGTTTTTCTTGGGAAGATCTTGATGGAGACACCAGAATGATAAATATCTGCAGCACTTTGAGGCACTGCTTCAAAGCCTGCAGTTTGATCAGTTGGAAGCTCCATCAGCTCTTGGGAATTTCCCTGACAATTCTTATTTTACCACTGACTTTGCCATTGATGGTTCATGGTTCATCTGAACCATCTCAGCAACATTTTGTATTAGTCAAGATTCTGCCTTTTTTGGAAGCAGTTTTTTTTTTTTTTTTTTGCAGTTTTCTAAATTTTATTAACCTACATTTTGTGACCTCAATAAAATTTTTCTTAATAATCAGCAAGAATAAAAACACAGTTGAAAAGCAATTCCTTGGCACAGTGTTGGAAAACTGAAATGCAAAAAAAAAAAAAAAAAAGTAAACATCAATGGATAGGGCTCTTCAATGAGCTTTATTTGATCTTTTTATTTCTTCAGTCTGTATTGAGATTCCTGTTAAACATGAAGAATGTGTTCTTATTACCTCTTTGGGTTAGAAGCACCCATGTAGTGCTGTGCATATGAACCAACTTTTATGTTTGTGTTCTTGAGGTATATAATAGATTTGTAAAGACTTTGTTTTTTTTTTTTGGTAAGAGACCTAGTAGTTCTTCAGTTACTGTGCTTGATGTGCTAATTTTAGAGAACTTTAAAAAAAAATAATGTGTAGGGCGGAGCGATAGCCCAGCAGGTAGGGCATTTGTCTTGCACGCGGCCAGCCTGTGCCGGCGCGGGTTCGATCCCTGGCATCCCATACGGTCCCCCGAGCACTGCCAGGAGTAATACCTGAGTGCAGAGCCAGGAGAAACCCCAGAGCATTGCCGGGTGTGACCCAAAAAAAGCAAAAAAAATAAAGTGTGTATGCCAGTAATCGTGTTTGACTTACCAAAAAGAATGTTCTTTGGCACTTTTGGACTTCCAAGGGCAAGCCAATCTGTAACGTATTGGGAAAGAAATATATGTAGGATCTTAAAACTCACCATAATTTTTTAAAAACAGTGCAGTAAGCAGTGAGTGTCAGAAATGGATAAACTGAGTGGCCCTTCAGAGTGTGTTATTTAAATAGAAGCATTTAATTGGATCAGTGTGTGGCTCTCCTAGGCTGTTCTCTATCATAGCCTGGCAGGCATTCTTCATTCCATTCTAATCCCCGAGGCAATGAGAGCCCTCTGACTATAGTTCCTTGCAGTCACCATTCACAGAATCGATCAGTCCTCCTAGGTTGTGTTTGCGGAGCCTTTCACGTGTCACAGGACTCCTGCCATTCCCTCACTGTCTTCCTGATAGTTCTATTATGATCCTAAAGTTGCCACGATGCTAATATTTTAACACCCAATGGGATTTTTCTTTTATAAAAGTTGAGCTACTTAAGTATTTATTGAATGCTGTGTCAATCACTGGGCTATTTTTGGTCAGTGATTGTGAATTAAAGCTTTGACCAGAACACATAATGATTGACAGAATTTCTTTAGCGCAGGCCTCATACTGCTTAACCCATACTTTAGGGTACTAGTCTGTGGACTCATCAGCAGGAACTGTTGCTGCGTTTTCCGAGCCCAGCAAAGCTTGAGAGAGCATTTGACTGAGCAGGCTTTCACTCACCAGACCTTTGCATGGGGAAAGGGACAGTGTTAGTGTCCTGTATTTCATACATCGTTTCATTTACGGTCAGTTAATCAGAAACAACTGGAGTGATTAGCAGCTTTCTCCACATTCTGGTTAGCTGGAGGAGGATGTTCAGCATTGGGAGAAATGCGGGAAAGACATTATTTTTTTTTTACTGTATGAGGCATGAAAAACTTCCGTTTGGTTTATCCTTTACTTCTGTGACAGACTTTCAAGGTACAAAATTAGGAAATAAGAAAAAATCTATTAAAATAATGGATTTAGGGGCTGGAGTGATAGTACAGTGGGCAGGGTGTTTGCCAGGTTTGATCCGCAGCGTCCCTTACGATCCTCTGAGCTTTGCCAGTAGTAATTCCCGAGTGGTAGAGCCAGAAGTAACCCCTGAACATTGCCAGGTATGACTCCAGAAGCAAAAAATACAAGCAAACAAAAATAATGAATTTAGACTTCTGGGACATTGAAGTCATGTCTGTTACTTATGAAAGATTTTGAAGATATGTGTCATGCATGATCTGTAAAAAATATTAATTTTCAGAGGGATACACTTACTCGTCTTCCATGGATTTTAGTAAAGATGTACCCGTCATCCCAGGGATGTTTGCCAGGTGGTTGGCAAGATTAGTAGCATTCCACAATACTAGCAGCATGCATCCCACCTGGAAGAGACATCACAGCTCTTGGTCTAATATTCAGTTCATGGATTATTTTCTGCAGCCCCTAGGTCTTAGGTAAACAGTTTAATATTGGTTTCTTAAATGAAACATGTTTCAGTATCCACTTTAATCATTTTTAGCAGTTCTCAGGCAAGGAAAATCTTGGTTGGGGATTGAATTTCTGGAACAAAATATTCAAAATTAAAATAAAAATGGTGAGAAATAAACGTTTTGAAAAGTGCCCTGCAAAAGTTGGGAAATGCGCATTGGTGGACGGGTGGGTGCCGGAACACTGTATATCTGAAACCCAATCTTGAGCAGCTTTGTAATTGTCTATCTCATGGTGATACAATAAAATTTTAAAAGTGCTTTTAAGCCAAATAAGTTTTTAAATGTTTCTTTTGGGGGCCATGGCATGGCATGTGCTCAGCCACTTGGCTCACAGTCTTAGCCCTTATGTAACCCTTTAAAGTTTCCAAGGCCCTTTGTGTGTAGGGGGTACTAATTCCTAGTCAGGCATCCATTTCCAGTTTTGATCAGGTGAACTTGTGAGGTTTTTTAAAGGTTTTGATGCCATTTTGAGAGTTACAGTTTCTAAAAAGAAATTTAGAACTGAGCTCAATATTTTGAGGATGGCGGCAGTGGGAAGGTTCTCAGTGAAGCTCTTCTGCCACACCTGACATGGTGAGCATCGCCTGCAGGCTGGGGTCGTGGTCCTATTCCACGATTCCACAGGTAAGCTTTCTGAGCGGCTCCTCGCTTAGCGAGGAGGATGGGTGCTACTCTGTCCTTCTGGACCATTTTAGAATCCTTACTGGGCCCACTGAGTCCAGGTGTATTCCTTTAGTCTGTTCTCTCTGCAGGTTAAAAATATCTGAAAACGGTAGCGATTGTCACATCATCCGAGTAGGTGCCAGATTGAGGCATCACCCTTCAGCATGCTTCAGTAGTGTAAGGAGGAAAATGCCGCTAATTATACATTTCTGTTTTTCTGTAAAGTTCAGACACATTCCTGCTGCTATCTTGTGATTGCTGGGATCCTGCAGGTAAGTCCTGGATGATGATTTTAGTTCCGTGTCTT
>JAJIBD010020878.1:0-22290 GCA_021461705.1 Cryptotis parvus
TCTGCTGTGTGGGTAGCATACTCTTGTAGTCATCTCTAAATCCAGCATATTATGCCAAATACCAGTAACAATTATAGACCTCATTCCCATGACCTGATAGAATGGTTTGAGGCTCTTTATGTTCCTGGAGCAAGGAGGTACCCTTGGGCTCTACTTGCATGAGACAGGACATATGGAGATGTTACATTGGTGCCCGTTCCGAGCAAATCGATGATGAACGGGAAGACATACAGTGTGCAACAAGCTTTTCTATATTGATTGTGCAGCCAACATATCACTGTATCAGTTTATTGTTTGTAATAGACTTCTAGTACAATGTCAGTTATGAATCTGTTATATATACTTTTTTGCTATATTAAGTTATGTTCCTTCTAAAATTTTGTTGATATTTTATCATGAAGATGTTTAAAGCTTGTCAAAAACTTGTCAATATCTTGTTAAATCTTGTCAAAAAACTTTCTCTACATCTACTTGATATGATCATCTGATTTTTATCTCTTTTCTTTTTTTTTATTGATGTGGTATAGCATTAACTGATTTCCAAATGCTGAACTATCATTTTATTCTTGGAATAAACCCCAATGGGTCACACCTCCATGTAATGCACTTTTTTTTAAAAATTTGTTTTTCAGCTGAATTATCATATGATAGACCGTATCATTAACAAAGCTGTTAATGATTGGGTTTCAGTCTTACAGTGTTGCAACTTCCATCTCTCCCAACACCCAACATTTTCCAGTACCAATGTCCCCAGATTCCCTCCTCATGCCCCCTCCCCTGCACTGCTTCTGTGGCTGGCTCTTTTCTTCTCTCTCCTTTTTTTTTTTTTTTTTTTTTTTTGCCTTTTTTGGGTCACACCCAGCAATGCTCAGGGCTACTCCCTGGCTCTGCACTCAGGAATTACTCCCGGCGGTGCTCGGGGGACCATATGGGATGCTGGGAATCGAACCCAGGCTGGCAGAGGCCGGCCGCGCAAGAGGCAAATGCCCTAACCGCTGGGCTATCGGCCCGCCCCCCTCTCTCTCTCTCCTTTTGCACACTGATTTGTAATACAAAAAACACTGGAAGGTTATCATGTATATCCCTTTACCTACTTTCAACACTCAGTTCTA
This sequence comes from Cryptotis parvus, assembly GCA_021461705.1. Taxonomy (NCBI): domain Eukaryota; kingdom Metazoa; phylum Chordata; class Mammalia; order Eulipotyphla; family Soricidae; genus Cryptotis; species Cryptotis parvus. The sequence goes on from JAJIBD010020878.1 coordinate 1,113, forward strand.
GTCTAGCGCTCCTATTTTCAACCATTTTCATCAAACTGGTTCCTTACCTATATTCCCACCCCCACAAACCTGTGGTAGATTCCAATCACTGAACATCTTCCTGGCCACTATTTTCCCTGGCTTTGGATATTAGTCTTGTATTATTAATGCAGTCATTCTTTTTCTGTCCTCCTTCTTCGAACTCATTTCACTCAGCATGATACTCTCCATGTCTATCCATTTATAGGCAAATTTCATGACTTCACTTATCCTAACAGCTGCATAGTATTCCACTGTATATGTAACACAGTTTCTTTATCCAGTCTCTCTGTTCTCAGGCACTCAGATTGTTTCCAGATTCTGGCTACTCTGAATAGTGCTGGAATGAACATAGAATTGCAGATGTGTTTCTGCTGTGTTTTTGGACCCCCAGAGCACATCCCCAAAAAAGTGGTACTGTTGGGTCAAATGAGAGCTCAATTTTTTAGTTTTTGGAGGAATGTCCATATTGATTTTCAAAAGGATGGATGAGTCAGTATTCCAACCAGCAATAAATGAAAGTCTTTCTCCCTGCAACCATGCCAACACTGGTTGTTCTTGTTTTTTTTGTATGTGTGCCAGTCACTGTGGTGTGAGATATCTCATTGTTGTTTTGATTTGCATCTCCCTGATGATTAGTGATGAAGAGTGTTTATTCATGGTCATTTGAATTTCTTCTTTGAGGAAATTTCTATTTATTTCTTCCCATTTTCTGATGGGGGTTAGCTTTTTTTTTTCTTGTAAAGTTCTACAAAATGTACTTCCGTAATTCTTTCACAAGATTTAATTGAGAATCTTTCTATTTATGTTCATGAGGGATACTGGTCTGCAGCTTTTTTCTGATAATGTGTTTTTTTTCTTGTCTTGGTAATGTTGGTCTCATAGAAACTGGAAGAAATCCTACTTCTGGGGGGGGGTGTTGGCCGCGGGGGGGGGGGTGGGCTGCGCACGCCCGCCCCCAACCCCCCCAGGGGTGGATCCCGCCCCCCAATTCCCAACGCCCCCCCAGTGATTCTTTTGCAGACCAGAGAACCCGGCTTGGTGTGGCCCAAAAGCAAAAAAAAAACTTGCTTGAGATTCGAAAAACAAGTAGATCTTTTGGTTGTTCTTTTGTGTCACACTGACAATGCTCAGGGTCACTTCTGGCTCTGCACTCAAGACTCACTTCTGGCAGAGCTTGGGGATCATATTGGGTGCCAGGGATCAAACAATGGTTGGCCACACGCAAGGCAAGTGCCTTATCACATGTGAAACAAGTACCATCACTCCAGCTAGGGAAGTGGAGTGATGAACTTCCAGTCATAAATCAAGCACGTGTTTCTCAGCCTTTTTACAAGCATGGTTCCCCACCCCAAACCTTCTTCCGTCCTGTGTCTCACTCACTCATATGATTGGCTCGTATGTCTGGAGCTGTGGTTCTCCATGTATGCAATTTTTACCCTTTGCTCCCTTGGAATATGGTTGGGGCCCACAGGGAACATATGGCCCTGGTTGAGAAAGATGTCCTAAGCTGCACTATTCCACCAGGCTAGTTGCATCCCTATCATCTAAAAACAAATAATATGGTTTCAATCTTTATTTCTCCAACTCCTGGTCTAAAGCTGTTGTTCCTTTTGGCTTTTTTTTGCCTAACTGACCTTCCCAAAGGTAAGGGAAAAATACCTTCTCCTATGGTGCTGCTTCCAGGTCTCTCATTAGGCCTAATAGAAGTTATTTTTATATTCTGCTGCCCCTTCATTTGATGCACATATATGAATGAATACTAAGTTTTTTTTAATATAGTAACCCCTTAACCATTAAACTCCTCCAGACCCTCATGTATCACTGTCTTCCGTTCATCATCGATTTGCTCGAGCGGGCACCAGTAACATCTCCATATGTCCTGTTTCATGCTAGTAGAGCCCAAGGGCATCTGCTTGCTCCAGGAACATAAAGAGCCTCAAACCATTCCATCAGGTCATGGGAATGAGGTCTATAATTGTTACTGGTATTTGGCATATCAAATACGACACAGGTAGCTTGCCAGGCTCTGCCGCGGGTGGCATACTCTTGTAGTCACCTCTGATCTCCAGCATTTATTGATGAACCGCGTGGCTGCTGGGCTGTGATCAGCTCTTCTGCTGGGTGGAGTTCTGACGAGAGGGAGTCCGGATGTGGAAAATGGCGGCCCCTCATGGAGGCGGGGGGTTGTCTGGCTTTTGTGAGGCTCTGCTGGGGTGGCTGGCCAGGGCTAGAACCCGCCATCCTTCCCCGGGCGCCACGTGAGCAGCTGGGCACAGGGAGAGCCGGTAGCAGCTCTGCCCCATGTCTGTGAGTCTCTGGATCAGTGTACCTGGGCCGGATTTGAAAAAAGACTGCTGCAGGGTGGGTCTCGATGAGCCAGGCTGTCACAGGCTCTTCTGCTGGGTGGAGTTCTGACGAGAGGGAAGTCGGATGTGGAAAATGGCAGCCCTCATGGAGTGGGGGTTGTCTGGCTTCTTGCAAGGCTCTGCTGGGGTGGCAGGCCAGGGCTAGAATCCCGGGCGCCTCATGAGCGGCTGGGCACAGGGAGAGCGGTAGCAGCTCTGCCCTATGTCTGTGAGTCTCCTTAAGTGCCTTTTCCTTTTTGTGGTGCCAGAGAACAAACTCAGGGCATCCCGCATGTAAGGCTAGTGTTCTACTGCTTATATATCTGTTGGATGACACAGCCTAGCTAGCTTTGGATCTTTTGCTGTTTAAGCTACTTACAGTTTAAGCTATTTACATGTCCTTAAGCCAGGGTTCATGCTAATGAGATCTCTCTTTTGTGTAAACACTGATGGAAGGTGTGGCAGTTTCAGGAATCATTTTGATTTTGAATTAATAACTTTTTGGAATATTATTATAATCTCTACTATGATTCCAATGCTATCAAGATTGGGCACAATTCCTTTTAACACCCACCGATGCTAGCTAGCATGGGACAATGAGAATTTACCAGAAGACCACCACCCTCGCTACATTGAGACTACCCTTTATCAACTCTGCCAAGGTCAAAGGAGTTTACCCTCAGGCAAGCAAGCATGACCCTTTCAGTAAATAGGGGACCGAGACACTCAGAATTACCCTGGTGCAGAGTAGAAATAAGAAGGACCTGTAGGGGCCGGAGTGATAGCACAGCAGGTAGAGCATTTGCCTTGCATACAGCCAACCTGGGTTCGAACCCCCAGCATCCCATATGATCCCATAGCACAGCCAGGAATAATTCCTGAGCGAAGAGCCAGGAGTAACCCCTGAGAATTGCTGGGTGTGACCCAAAAAGGGGGAAAAAAGGAGGGACCTGTGGGTTCCATCTAGATTGCATGAAGTTCATGAAATTATTATGTGATTCTCCCCCATGAATATACATCCACTAAGATGTATTTCTTTATACCAGCCCCCTTCTCTCTCTCTCTTCAGTGTTTTTTTTTTGCTTTTTTGGGTCACACCTGGTGATGCTCAGCGGTTTCTCCTGGCTCTGCACTCAGGAATTACTCCTGGCTGTGCTCAGGAGACCATATGGGATGCCGGGGATCGAACCCTGGGCCGGCACAGGCCGGCAGGCAAGGCAAACGCCCTACCGCTGGGCTATTGCTCCGGCCCCCCTCTCTTCAGTGTTTTGACATGAGATAATCTTGGAAGAAGGCCTTGGCATTATTATTTGTTTAGACCTGAAACAAAGGTATGGCACCACCTAACATCTACAACTAAAAGCTGATTCACTGATTTTTTGTTAACCCATCCTGAAGAAAGGATCTGGCTTTTGGGTATATAAGGGACTGGCTGAGGCAGAGTCATCCACTTTAGTGGGAGACCTGGGCCCGAGTGCATGGATAGAGGTCTGACCAAGAGCTAGAGGTCTGGGGAATCCCATTATCTTGGATTATAGTAGCGAGCTTGTTTTATTATTGGTAATTAGTAAAGGCTTTAGGAACTGAGCTAAACCCAGTTGTCCATCGACACCAGTCCTTCAGATAAAAGGGAACCATTCCCCAATATTGTTGGGGATCCCTGCAGTTTCCCAACACACACACAACACACACACAGACACACAGACACACACAGACACACACAGACACACAGACACACATAGACACAGACACACACAGACACACAGACACACACACTTATTCCCTTACCTTTCTGAGTCTGAAATCTATTTTGGTTTAGTTTCTCTTTCTTTGGTCACAGCTGGTAGTGCTCAGGGGTGTTTCTGGGACCAAACAGTGACTGCACCTTGGGGGACCAAACACTTGGAGAACCAAACAGGGACTTCACCTTGGCCTATCTGCATACAAAGCATACAGTCTAGCCTACTGATCTCCCCTGACCCTGAAACCAATAGTGTTCATAACTGCCTTTTTGGCCACTATTTGCCTGTATAATCTGCCTGTTTTCCCACTTTGAATATCACTGAAATTTACGTATGCGTCCTATATGTAGATCTATCCGGCTGTTCTGCACTCTGTGCCTTTTGCTTTGGGGGGTTTAGGTCATTGGTGTTAAGAAAAATTATTGAAAAAAAAAGGGTTAATTGTTTTTTATATACGGATTTTCAGTGTCCATGAAGTAAACCTTTGTTTCTTTGGCTGCCTTTAATTTGCTTCCCCCTTTTTTTTTTGCTTTTAGGGTCACACCCGGCAATGCTCAGGGTTACTCCTGGCTCTGCACTCAGGAATTACTCCTGGCAGTGCTCGGGGACCATATGGGATGCCGGGGATTGAACTCAGGTCGTCCCGTGCAAGGCAAACACCCTACCCGCTGGGCTATCGCTCCTGCCCCTGCTTCCCCTTTACTTGGTGTCTTCCTGCTATGAAATGATCAGGGCTCATTTGTCTTTTGTTTGTGTCCTTAAGTATATCTGCCCATGTATAACCATCAAGTTTACCACCTGCTACATAAAATAAAACATTGCTACTTTTCTACATGGAATCTAGATGTCTCAGCAGTTTATCTTAATTGCCTCTTCTCAAATTTTCTCCCTGTACACTTTTATATCAGCCTTTTGTGGAGTGGTCAGGTTTCATTTGCCCATTTTTGCTGCTTTCAATTAATTTTGCTTTAAAGCTACCATGTTCACATCTAGAGTTCTAAGCCTGCATCCCCAATTAAACTTATTCTCAGTCAATCAGGGAAACCCCAGCAATGCCTGGAATGTCTTGGTCTGGTCTATTTGGTTTTGCTTCTACTTCTTCCATCTTCTGGATGCAGGTATCTGCCTCCCTTTCAGTTTTGAAGTTACTGGTTACTACTTCTTCAATTAAGAATTTTGCCCCCTGGAGAGACAGTACAGTGTGGGGAGTGAGCCTGCCTCATACCTGGACCAACCTGGACCAGGTTCAATCCCTTGAGTCCAATCAAATGCAAATGCACTATTTTACTAATGTCATCCTATGTATCTCTTATGCTACCTTATTAATTTAAAAAATATATCTGTTCTTTTTTTAGATGGCATCCTTTACGCCTGCCTCTCAAGCTTAGTGATTTAATCTCTGGAGTCTAACATCCAACTGTTGAATCCCTCTTCCCCACTGCCTTAAAAAAAATGAAGTTCAATTATTGTACTCTTTAGCTCAGTGATCTGTTTGGATTTTTATCATCATTTCTCTGTCCTTGGCGAAGTCCACAGCAGTCTGCAACTGGGAGATATTTTTGAGACACTGGCCATCTTTAGCCTGGCTATAGCTCTGCTCAAGGGAGCCTCATAACAACATTGGCCAGGATAAATATATTAAAACCCAGGTGAGGAAGGTGCAGGAGAGTTTACAGAATGGAGCAGGAGGAACTCCAACAAAACCACCACAGAACAACAAGTCGAAAAGTAGAAAGAGACTTCTCTAAGAGCATCGCAACACTAGGCATGAAGAAGAAACGGAGGAATTTACCTGCACTGATGGATGAAGACAAAGCCTGGGAATCCCAAGCACGTCAGAGCTTTTTAACTCTCTGATGAAGACTTCAAAGCAACAATCACAATTATGTGACCAAAATGAGGAAATCAAAAGATCTTCAATTCCCCCCCCCAATTTTGTCTTATGCAGCTACATGCATCTTTTATCTGTTATCAATATGTACCTTACCATGAATTAGTATTGCTGATGCTTTTCCTCTTCTCCCAAGACTTTTCATGCCTGTGCACCCTAACATAAAGATGTGAATCTGACTCATGCTACAAATGAGTTCAATTATTCAGATATGACTCTAAATCCATTGCTTACCCTGTTCCGATGGGCATTGACCGATGCGTAACGAACTGTTCCACGAAAGCCTGCCACAGCTCGAGGCTACAAGCAAACCAAGCAGATAATAATGAGCTTTAAATAGCAAAATACCTGGCACACGTGACTCCATGAACCAGAGAGAAAAAAAATGTGCATTTATGTGTCTGACCCCTACCACCCAAATGAACAATCTAACTTTAAATTATGAAAATTAGACAATATCTCCAAATCATATGTAATTTGGGGTGGGGGTTTGGAGGATGGAAACACGGGCCTCACACATCCAAGACAAAAGCTCTAGTAATGCATTCAACCCCAATTCTCTAAATCATACATTAAAAAAAAAGTATTTTAATTATCAGTGAATCCTATTTCCTTCTACAACATTTTAAATAAAAGTGACATCTATGACAATTATAAAACTGTACATTAGGGAACAAAATATTTTCATATCCCCTGAATCATATCAAACACCACAGTATATCGGCTAATAATTAGGCTCTGTTTACAAGTCAAGTGTAAGGCCATGAAGAACTTCTTTCATATTTATCATTGAGATAGCACGGCATACAACAGTGTTAAAATTCATGCGTTTTATATCAAACTTACTGCATCACTACCACCAAATGCCAAAGGCTCTCTGCATCTCTGTCCTTAAGTCACTTTTAAAATCTATTATTATTATTATTATTATTATTATTATTATTATTATTATTATTTTGGTTTTGGGGGGATCACACATGGCTGTGCTCAGGAATCACTCCATCACGGTTCCATACACAGTGCCAGGGACTGAACCTGTATAGGATACAAGCAAGGCAAGTACCTTGCCTACGGCCCCTTACACCACTTTGGCATCCCTTCCCAAAGACCCGATTTGTCAGCTTCAGTTCTGTCGTCAGAATAGAGTTCTGTTCTTAGTGGACAATACCCATCCCCCTTTGTTTTTTATATGCTATACGAGATGAGTAAGATCTCTGGCACCTATTCTTCTCTATTTCACTTAACATAACATCCTATGAGGAATCTAAATCCTCTAAAATGCCAAATTCTTCATGCCATGGCTCTTTCACTCAATCTGAAAATGGTGCCAACTTTTATCTTTCTCTAAATATGAAATCATATATTCATATATTCAAGTTACAAGGAACTTATTATTTGGCAAGCACTATGCATAAATCCAAACATGAATAATACATGATTCTATTTTTTCAAAAGGCTCAATCTATAATGCTCAAACTCTTCTTGTCTGATCTATAAAATCTTCCAAGATCTTACACTGACCTCATCCCTAAATGTGATTTCTCCTAAGACCAGTTCTGTTTCTAGCTGAAGACTTTGTTCTTGATATTAACCCCAAGTGGAATAATGATACCTCACATTATTAAAATGGATTAACTCTTCTACTCCATAAAAACCCTCTACTGAAAGATCACCTTCTTAGCAAAATACTCAAGTGATCATCCTATAGAAATGCCTGTTCTTGGCAATGCAATTCTGTTCTTCTACTCAGCTTTTTAACTGTTTTTCCAAACACCTTTCACTATCTAGAAATATTTTTTACCTATTTTTTAATGCCTATCTTCTTCACTGTCTGTATCACTGTCTTCCCGTTCATCATCGATTTGCTCGAGCGGGCACCAGTAACATCTCCATATGACCTGTCTCATGCAAGTAGAGCCCAAGGGTACCTGCTTGCTCCAGGAACATAAAGAGCCTCAAAACCATTCCATCAGGTATTGGGAATGAGGTCTATAATTGTTACTGGTATCTGGCATATCAAATACGGCACGGGTAGCTTGCCAGGCTTGCTGTGCAGGTAGCATACTCTTGTAGTCATCTCAAAATCCAGCATTTATTGATGAACCGCAAGGCCGCTTGCGGCTGCGCAAGCTGGGCTGTGATAGGCTGGTCTGCTGGGTGGAGTTCTGATGAGGGGGAAGTCCAAATGTGGAAAATGGAGGTCCTCATAGAGTGGGGGGTCATCTGGCTTGTGAGGCTCTGCTGGGGTGGCAAGCCAGGGCTAGAACCTGCCATCCCTCCGGGTGCCTCATGAGCGGCTGGGCACAGTGAGAGCCAGTAGCAGCTCTGCCCCATGTCTGTCTCTGGATCAGAGTCTTCAACTGGAATATAAACTTTAGGAGAGTAGGGTTTGGGGCTGAAGTGAAAGAACAGTGGGGAGAGCATTTGCCTTGCACCACGACTGACTTGGATTTTGATCCCCAGCATCCCAGATGGTCCCCTGAGCATCTATCATTATCACTATCTTCCCGTTCATCATCAATTTGCTCGAGCAGGCTCCAGTAACATCTCCATATGTCCTGTCTCATGCTAGTAGAGCCCAAGGTCATCTGCTCGCTCCAGGAACATAAAGAGCTTCAAACCATTATATTAGGTCATGGGAATGTCCAAACATAATTGGTACTAGTATTTGGCATATCAAATATGACACGGGCAGCTTGCCAGGCTTGCTGTGCGGGTGGCATACTCTTGTAGTCACCAAGCGGGCCGCGAGTTGGGCTGTGATAGGCTGGTCTGCTGGATGGAGTTCTGACGCAGAGGGAGGTCTGGATGTGGAAAAATGGTGGTCCTCATGGAGTGGAGGGGTCGTGTGGCTTGTTACGCGCTCTGCTGGGGTGGCGGGCCAGGGCTAGAACCCGCCATCCCTCTCGGGTACCTCTGTGAGCGGCTGGGCACAGGGAGAGCAGCCAGCAGCAGCCCCCTGAGCACCACCAGGAGTAATTCCTGAGTGTAGAGCCAGGAGTAACCCATGAGCATTGACAGGTGTGATCCAAAAGCAAAACCACGAATAAACACATTTTGACTTGAAATTACGTATATAATGGAAATAATGTTTCCATCCTACTGCTCCATAAGGAACAAATAAGTATCTTAAAGACGGCATTCTAGTTTTTAATAAAAACTTAAAACTTGAAAATGATCACAAATAATTTTCATTAGTACACTTTCATTTTTACAGAAATTCAAAAATTTCTTCAATGTGTGTTGATGTGGAGAAGGAGAGTTGGGGGGTCACACTTTGTGGTTCTTATGGCTTACTCCTGGTTTTGTGCTCAGATATCACTCCTGCTTTGGCTCAGGGGATCGTAATTGGTACTGAATCAACTACATGCAACTAAGTGCCATACCCACTCTACTCTTTCCAGTGAAATATGCATCACTTTTCTTTAGGGCTAGAGAGAACTCAATGGGCTGAGGAAATGTTTTGCACACCGAAGGCCCAAGTTTGATGCCTTGTACTACATGGTCCCATAAGCACTACAGGGAATGACCCCCAAAGCACAGAGTCAGGAGTAGGCTCTGAACCCTGCTGGGTGTGGCTCAAAAAACAACAAACACACACGTGAAAAGACTGTAAATTTTTGTCCTATAACGTAAGCATTCTATGTGTTCTTCCCAAATTTACTTATTTTTATGTTTAATCTTGAAAGATTATTTTTTGTGTGAAATGCTCTCTTCTCCTCTCCCTAACTACTGCTTTTACTATTTAACTGCTTTTCTGTTTTTAATGATGCAGTACTCAAGAGTTTCTGCAATATATATCCACATATATAAATATATACCTTCACTTTTTCTTAGCTACAACTTCTTGACAGTCACACTTTTTTGATTTGTATTTTAAGTCACATCTGATGGTACTCAGGGCTTACTCCTGGCTCTGAATTCAAGGATCATCCCTGCTGGAGCTGAGAGACCCTTATTTGGTGCTTTGAGGATGAAATGTGCTGAACTATCTCTCGGGTCCCAATAAGAACACATCTAACAGGGCTTTAAAATAGGTTATTCTCTTCAAATTTCTCATTTGGGGTAGTCTGGTAGTGCCTATCAAAATTATAAACACAAAGAGGTTTAGGGACATAGCTCAGGCAATGAGTTCTCCCTACATTGTGAGGACAGTCAGATAGGAAGGGAGGAAGGGAAGGAGGAAGCAGAAGGATGGAAGGAAGGTAACAGAGAAGGAAAGAAGGAAGGTAGGCTGCAAATGCATATATTTGGACCCAGTAATATGATTTCTATAAATTAATCTTAAATAAGTACTAAGGCTGTAGCAATAGTACAGTGGTTAGGGCATTTACTTGCATGCAGCTGATCCAGTTTGATTCTCAGAATCTCACATGGTTCTGAGCCTACCAGGAGTGATTCCTGTGTGCAAAGCCAGGACACAGCTCTGAACATGACCAGGTATAGCCCCCAAAAAGAAAAACAACAAGATGGTGGGAATGTCGACTTGTACAACCTTTCTGGAAAACAATATGGACATTCCTCCAAAGATTAGAAATTGAGCTCCCTTTTGACCCAGCCAAACCACTCCTGGGAATATACCCTGGGAAGCCAAAAATACACAGCGAAAACACCATCTGCACCTTTATTTTCATCGCAGCACTATTCACAATAGCCAGAACCTGGAAACAACCAGTATGACCGAGAACTGATGACTGGATAAAGAAACTGTGGTGCATCTACACAATGGAATACTATGCAGGTGTTAGGAAAAATGAAGTTATGAAATTTGCCTATAAATGGATGGACATGGAAAGGATCATGTTGAGTGAAATTAGTCAGAAGGAAAGAGAGAGACATAGAATGACTGCATTTATTTGCATGACATAAATATATCGGGTGATCTTACCAAAAGTGGAAATTACCACAAACGTGTGGGAGTCAGGAGGTTAGGTAAGATAGAGAAGGGAGCATGTGTGAATAAATGTCAAGAGGGATGATACCAACATAGAACTGAGTATTACAGGCCAAAAAATGCAAATGATGGCTTCGAGGTGTATGTAGTGCAACCCACAATGTGTAAGAGAAGGAAAAAGAGAGGGAGAGAGAAAAGAGATAAAGAACCTGCCATTTAGGCAGGCTATGGGAGGGGGAGGGAATTGGGGACATTGGTGGTGGGAAATGGGCACTGGTGGAGGGCGGGGTGCTAGAATACTATGTGACCAAAAACTCCAAATATGAACAATGTTGTAATTGTATATCTCACGGTGGTATAATAAAATGTTTAATAAAAAAAATGGCTGAAAGGGACCAGAATGAGCAAGTTTTCAGTTACAAAATAAATGTAGTTGTGGAGATATGATGTATGGTATGCTCACAAGAGTTTGCAGAACTCTAGTGCATATTTGAAAAATGTTTAGAGAACGTATCTTAAAAACTATGATCCCATGTGGGGGAAATGTATAACTATCTATGCAGGTAAATGTTAACTAGAGTTATTGCATGATCATTTTTGGGATATATACAAATAGGAACCACTATTTTGGACTCCTGAAACTAACACAACTTTATATCTGTTATTCCTTGATTAAAAGTGATTAAAAGTAATAATGGGATAAAAAAAAAAAAAAACAACAAGAAAAAGATGTTCTTGTGGACCCGAGTGCTAGTATAGCGGGTAAGCCTACTCACCTTGCATGCGACTGACCCAGGTTCTATCCCAGCACCCCGTATCATCCCCAAGCCACACCAGGGAGCGAACTATGAGCACAGAACCAGGAGGAGTAAATCCTTAGCACTGCTAGGTATGCCCCCCCAAAAGAGATGTACTTGCATACGTGCAAAAAAGAATAAATGAAAATGCATTCAATACACCAATCTTAGTGATAAGCAAAGACTAGAAGTAGCCCAAATGTTCAACAAGGAACTGATTCAATCAATTATACTACATCCATAAAGTAAAAATAAGTGTAGCTGTAGCATTATTTCCTGATAAGCAAAATGCACATCAGATTACCTTTTTAATCAAGAAGGGATCGATTAAAAAAATGAACTCATATGTACCATATATGTGCAGAGAAATTCTGGACTAATAATTTAGCAACTAAAAACAAGATAGCTCCCTACAGGTGGAACGAAGCATCGGCTGGGCAGCCAAACAGAACTGAGTAATCCTGGACAGAGACAACTGCAGAGGAGATTTAATCCTTTTAAATCTTTTATTTTTTTTTCCAAATCTGATTTATTGAGGTATGAGTTAAATACAGCAAAAGTCATACTTCAGGTATAATCATAGTTTGAGTTTTAACACGCACATAGTCATATAACCTGCACGGCAAGCCTGGCAAACTACCCGTGTCGTATTTGATATGCCAAATACCAGTAACAATTATATTAGGTCATTCCCATGACCTAATATAATGGTTTGAGGCTCTTTTATGTTCCTGGAGCAAGCAGATGCCCTTGGGCTCTACTAGCATGAGACAAGACATATGGAGATGTTACTGGAGCCCGCTCGAGCGAATCGATGATGAACAGGAAGATAGTGATAGTGATAGTCATATAACCTCTACTGTAACCAAGATAGACTATTTTCTCCCCTGAAGAGCTTCCTTAATCCTTCTGCAGTCAACCCCATGCCCTCCACTCCCTATCTCCAGCAACCTCTGACTTATGTTTCTCACTAGTATTTACAATTATCTGACTTGTTTTCATTTTTGTTTTGTTCTTTCTTTTTACTGACCCACACCTGACAGTGCTCAGGGATTACTACTGGCTCTGCCTTCTAGAGTTGCTCTGGGTGTTGCTCAGGGCTTGTATGTAGTGCTAGGGATAGAACTGAGATTACCTGTGTGCTATACAAGTATCTACTCCTGTACTATATTTTCAGCCTTATTTGTTTGTTTTTTGCTTTTTTGGGTTACACCCGGCTACACTCAAGGGTTACTCCTGGCTGTTTGATTAGGAATTACTCCTGGTGGAGCTTGGGGGACCATATGGGATGCTGGGGGATCGAATCTGGGCTGGCCGCTGCAAGGCAAACGCCCTCCCCACTGTGCTATCGCTCCAGCCCCAGCCTGATTTATTTTAGATTTAACCACTCTAATTTGTACATAGTTCTGTTTCACTGTGGTTGTAACTTGCTTTACCCTGAGAAGCAAAAATAGAGAAAATGCTATTCATTGTGTGCTAGCTGCAGCACTCTCTTCCTTGACGAGTATCCTGAGTCTTTTGTTTCCCTTTATCAGTTCCTTTTATTATTGAGTTGAAATTATTTGTAGATACTGGATGTAAGTCTTTGTCAGATATTTTACAATTTATTTACTTTTAGCTTCCCCAGCAGTGCTCAGGATCTCAAGGGAGATCTCCAGTCTGTGAAGAACTAAAGGGTCGTGCTTGGACCCAGTGATGTGGCACTAGAGGCCACACCCAGTGGTTCTGGGGTAGGGAGCAACCACTACTACATGCAAAGGTGCTCGAGGGACCATACAGAGCTGGGGATCAAATTCGCTTTCTGCACGCAGTAGATGAACTTGGGTTCTCTGAGCTAACTCCCCAATCAAGCCTTCAGATGTGTGTTGTGCAAATATTTTTTTCCCAGTCTGCAACTTCTTTCATTGTGCTTGAATACTTTTCAACGAGAAGTATTTAATTTTGATGAATTTTTAATTATTTTATTTTTGCACCACATGAGTATGTTTTCAAAACTTATACTTTAAAATGTCTTTAAAGGGGCCGGAGCAATAGCCCAGCGGGTAGGGTGTTTGCCTGCACGCCGGCTGGCTCCAAGCTGGTCCGGGCTCGATCCCCGGCATCCCATATGGTTCCTCGAGCACCACCAGGAGTAATTCCTGAGTGCAGAGCCAGGAATAACCCCTGAGCATTGCCGGGTGTGGCCCAAAAAAAAAAAAAATAATATATATATATATATATACATATCTTTAAAGAAAAAGAAAGTTAAAAATAAGAGTGGTTGGGGCGGGGTGAGAGGAGGGGAGCATCTGCTCAGCACCACGAGTCCCAAGCTCTGCCTCCAGCATGCATGGGACTACCAGCACTTCCAGTTACGGCTATGATGTTCCAATACTGCAGGACCCAAGCACCAAAATCACCAGATTATACCACTGGGATGAATGTCATTATAGTGGTCCCTGGACTTCCAAGCACTGCTGAATGGCCCCCCAACAAAATAAAAATAGCTAACAAGCAAAAGTATGCTTTATTAAAACAAATGCCCAGATCTTTGAGGTTTTTTTTTTAGATCACAGCAGAAAGAAAGAAATGCATGTTAAGTAAAATGAATATAGTGGAGAATATAGTGAAGAAGAGGGAGGAATGTACTCTAAATGTTAGGGGAAAGAGTCTGGTATGTTGAAACAAATGATTAGAGATAATAGTGGGGAAATGAGTTAGAGAAGATAAAGGATGGCCTTAAATGTCATGTGATATGCTTGGAGTTTTCCTTGGTTCATGAAGTGCAAGTAAATAGACTTCATCAAAAAATTAAAATAGGACAGTGGTATTATGGAGGAAAAAATACTTGAGATGGAAATATAAAGACAGAGCTAGAAGGAAAATGAATGCAGAACCATAAGGAAATATTTTAATAATCCAAAGAAGAAACCAGAGACTAATAGAGAAGAGAAATGCCAATGAGAAGACGGGGATGGATATTAGAGACAGACTGAGTTGCTTGAAAAGAAATCCAGAAGGAGCAGTAAATGACTCTAGGCATGAGCCCTCCAAAGCCAAACAAAGGGAGACAAGGCAGGATGGGGTGGGAGGAGGAGATAAAACATTGAGAACGGTAATAAAACACCCAACAGAAATAAGAAAATGGTCAGAATTCTGAAAGACAACAGAAAGAATGTTTGCAAGCAGGTCACTGTAACTCTAGGCCTTATGGCTCAGCTGAATGGTAAGGAAGCAGCAAAGAGAACAAAGGGGGCCTTTTGTGATTACCCACAAAACAAACAATTTAAGATGCCAATTAAAGGACTGAGGCTGCCAGGAGTAATTCCTGAGTTTCAGAGTCAGGAGTAACCCAGAGCACCACTGGGTGTGGCCCAAAAAAAACAAAACAGAAAAAATGAAAAGAGGGAAAATGAACATTAAAGACCCAAATCATTAAGTAAATATCAGTTCAAGCCTGAAATCATCTGGAAACAATCTTGTAAAAACATACAGTTCAGGGTCTCTCTGTACTTCACAGCCTATTTAACACAGCTAATACACTGGAAAGGCTCTCAAAACCAACCACACAAACAGATCAATTGATGTTATCATTCCCCTTAGTTATGTTTTCTCACTGTAGATACTATACACTATATTTAATGAATATCTAATTGTTTTAAGAAAGCCTCTTTGTGGCAATGAAGTAATTCTGTATTCTGACTGTGATGCTGACTATATGAATCTGTACAGGTGATAAATTTTCATATGCCACCACAACTCCCCCAACTTCAAGAAAATCTTAATAAATAAATGGTCGAATAAAAAATGTGCTTTGTCGGACCTGGTGGCACTGCCCGGGCTACCACTGTCATCACAGGGCCTCACGGAATGCTGGGGAGGCGGGCACCAGGCCATCTCCCAGAAGGGGGGGGGGGGGGGGGAGGTGGGGGGGGGGGGGAGGAATATGACCTGTCTCATGCTAGTAGAGCCCAAGGGCACCTGCTTGCTCCAGGAACATAAAGAGCCTCAAACCATTCCATCAGGTCATGGGAATAGTTTATCAACATAATTTCCTTAGTTTTATCAATGGACTATGATTTATATAAGATATTATCACAGGAAAGCAATTGAAAGCTACTTGGTAGCCATATTATGATAGTTCCTTGAATTTGTTCCTACACCAAACAAGTTCTCATGGGTCTAGAGAAGAGAAGAAAGCAAAGAGCTAGCTAATAAAAAATTTAAAACAGAGATTATGCCAAGCTTGTACAGGCCAATATAATGGCAACTTAAAATTAGCTTTGAGAGCCTTTGAGTTATCTCCTCAGCCCCCTTAATAAGCTATTTCTTGACCTTGATAAAACATTGTGGACTTTTGAAATATTCTTCTGTGGAGTATTGTTGTTTTATACTCCCTGAAATACACATGGCAAAACAAAAGAAACTGAAGTATTTAGTTTTGCATATACCACCGACACAAGTAACCTGACAACCTTGATGTTCCTTCCAAGCAAGTCAAATTTCCTATAAGCAACAAATACATAACATCATATTATGTAAAATTAATGTACAAATAACACTTTGATTTTATATTGCTGAAAGAATGAGAATAGTTGTAGCCATAATCAGATCCCAAAAGTATGAAATTAATTTATTTGTATTTAGGAGTCTTAAAGAAAATGAGGAAATTCTACTGACATAAAAACCATAAAAAAGAACTAGCTATTAAGCATAAAGGGGAAAGTTTACCCCTTATGCAATCTGAACCAAGTACCACCATAACAATATTCTTTCAACACCTCTTTTCTCTCTCTCCTATTGTTTTAGGATTAAGCTACACCTCTAAACAATGAAAGATATTTGAAGAAAAACAGCTATTTGGACAATCTTACCTTAAATTACCAGACTGCTCAAATGAGCTTCAGCACAGCCCAGCACTTTATTTCCCTACTCAGTTACTGGCTTCCTTCCCCAGATAACTATTTCATATGTCCTCTTCTGTCCTCTACCTCCAACATCATTCTTCATTCAACCAAAGGCCTTCCTTGCCTCTTTTCTTCACTGAGAAAATAAAACCCATGAGAATATTAAACTCCCCCAACCAATAAAAATGCCTCTCTTTGTCTGTGTTCACTGTTATTCTGCCTTCGCCTCAACAGAAGAAAGTATTCTTACTCTTACATAATTGGCTTAACTTCACCATTTGTTCCAGGATTCCTTTCGTGCCAAATATGCAAAAACTTGGTATACTCATTCCTGCTGTCCTACATCAATTGGTTTTCATACCTTCTGAAATATTACCAGTTATGTGGAATAAAAAAGTATGCTAATGACTGTGATTATTGGGAGGGGGAGGGAGAAAGGGAGAAAGGGAACCAGAAAAGGAAGTAAAGAAGGAAGGAAATGAGTTCTAACTACTTCCTTAACCACCCCCTTTAGAATGGAACAAACTCTTCTAGAGAATGTAGCAATATATCCATTGTCCACTTTGGAGTTTCTTCTTTAACCCACTCCAATTAGGTTTTCATTGTTTTAAAAAAACACTTCTACCACTACCCACTACACTGCAAATCCAAAAGGTTAGTTCTGTTTCCATTGAATTGATTGTCTGTCTAGTAATAACTGACCTGACACATATAATCCATGATCTCAACCAACCTACATACTTGCAGCAGCATGTTTTTACTCACCTCTCAAAAATACACTCCTTTATCCCTGCCTCTTCAATGGCTGATCCTACCCTTCATCATTCTGACTAGTTCATAGTTTTCCATGAAGTTGCTAAAGTACACCAACGACGCAGACATAATTTTTTTAAATTTAGTTCTACATTAGAAGAGGCACTGACTCCTTTATCCAGACTAATCCCAAGAGTTAAATACAACAAACTAGACAAGAAGAAGGGCCTTCCCTTGATACCTACCACTTAGGGTTTATTATTATACTATTATTTTATTAAATCACCGTGAGATAGACCATTACAAAGATGTTCATAATTGGGTTTCAGTCAATCATACAGAGTTCCAACATCCATCTCTCTACCAGTGCACATTTCCCACCACCAAGGTGCCCCGCTTCCTACCCAAACATCCCAAAACATATCTCTATAGCAGGCACTTTTCTTTCTTTCTCTCTATCCTCTCCTCTTTCTCTTTTTCTCTCTCCCCACTTTCTGTCCTCTCTCTCCCTCTCTCTCTCTCCTGCACATTGCGGTTTGCAATACAAAGTTATCATGTATATCCCTTTATCTAATTTCAATACTCAGTTCTAGTCTAGCATTACCATTTCCAACTATTATTGTTAAATTGATCCCTTATCTTTTTTTTTTTTTTTTTTTTGCTTTTTTTGGGTCACACCCGGGATGTTCAGGGGTTACTCCTGGCTTTGCACTCAGAAATTACTCCTGGCGGTGCTCGGGGGACCATATGGGATGCCGGGATCGAACCCAGGCCGGCATGGGCCGGCCGCGTGCAAGGCAAACGCCCTACCCGCTGGGCTATCGCTCCGGCCCAACCCCTTCTCTATCTTATAACCCCTCCGTCCCTTCCCTCCCCCCAAACTTATGGTAAAATCACTGAAAGTCCTCCTGACCCATTTTCTCTAGCCTTGGATATTAGTCTTAAACAATTTTTTTTTAATATCCCACAAATGAATACAGTCATTCTATATCTGTCCTCCTGTGACTCATTTCAGTCAATCAGGCTGACTGAAATGAGATGGGCACTCTCCGCGCCCATCCATTTATAGCAAATTTCATGACTTCATTTTTTTCTAACAACTGTGTAGTATTCTATTGTGTAGACGTACCATAGTTTCTTTATCTAGTCATTTGTTCCAGATTCTAGCTACTGTGAACAGTGCTGAAATGACCGTAGAAGTGAGGACAGTGTTTCTGCTGTGCACGTTTGGACCCTCAGGGTATATTCCCGAGTAGTATTGCTGTGAGCTCGATTTCTAGTTTTTAGAGGAATGTCCATATTGTTTTCCAAAAGGGCTTGACCAGTTGGCATTCCCACTAACAATAAATGAGAGTCCTTTTCTCCCCCACATCCATGCCAGCAATGGCTATTCTTGTTCTTTTGGATATGCGTCAGTCTCTGTGATGTGAGATGGTATCTCATTGTTTTGATTTGCATCTCCTGATGATTAGTAATGAAAAGCATTTTTCATATGCCTTTTGGCCATTTGAATTTCTTCTTTGAGGAAGTTCCTGTTTTCTTCTTCCCATTTTTAATGGTTGGGATGTTTTTTCTTGTAAAGTTCTACCGTGTCTTGTATATCTTAGATAGTAATCCTTTATCAGATGAGTCACTTGTTACTTGTCTTCCCGTTGTTCATCAATTTGCTCAAGCAGGCACCAGTAACATCTCCATACATCCTGTCGCAGCAAGTGTAGCCCAAGGGCATCTGCTTGCTCCAGGAACACGAAAAACCTCAAACCATTCCTTCAGGTCATGGGAATGAGGTCCATAATTGTTACTGGTTTTTGACATATTAAATACAACATGGGTAGCTTGCCAGGCTCTGCTGTGTAGGTGCTATACCCTCAATAGAAGGCTCTCACCTCATGCATTTACTGATGAACCTCAATGGGGAGAGATCAGATTTTCTCTTGGGTGGAGCTCTGAGGAGCTGTGGAGTCTGGATGTTGACAATGACTGACCTCATGATGTGGAGTTTCCTCTGGCTTCTTGCTAGGCTCACTGGGATGACGGGCCATGGCTAGAACCTGCCTAGAACTGTATATAGTGTATAAATGTTAAAGATGCTGAGAAGGACTTAGTCCCAACTTCCAGTACTATCTAAGACAGATGAATATTGGGTAAATATTCTTTCCCATTCCATGGGCTGTCTTTGTATCTTAGTCATTGTTTCTTTGAGATGCAGAAGCTTCTAAGTTTCATGGAGTTCCATTTGTTTATCTTTGCTTACACTTGCTTGGTCAATGGTTTTTCATCTTTGAAGATGCTTTAGCTTCAGTATCATGGAGGATTTTGCCTATGGCTTCTTCGATGTACTTTGCAGACTCAGGTCTGATGTTGAGATCTTTAATCCATTTTGATCTGACTTTTTGTGTGTGGCATTAGAAAGAGATCTGAGTTCATTTTTTTTACATGTAGCTACCCAGTTTTTCCAGCACCACTTATTGAAGAGGCTTTCCTTGCTCCACCTCATATTTTTTTTTTCCTTTATCGAAGATTAAATGATCATATATTTGAGTGTTTGTGTCAGATATTTAACTCTATTTCATAGTTTTACAAGTCTGTCTTACTCCAAAACCATGCTGTTTTAATTATTACTGTTTGTAGTACAGTTTGAAGTTGGGGAAGGTGATGCCTCCCATCTTTTTTTACCCCCTAAGGATTGCATTAGCTATTTTTGGAGGATTATTACTTCATATAAATTTCAGGAGTGTTTGATCAATTTCTCTGAAAAAAGCCATGGGACCTTACAGCGACCACACTGAATCTGTATAATGCTTTGGGGGAGTACTGCCATTTTGACAACATTGATTTTTCCCAATTCATAAGTGTTGGAGGACAGGTTTAGCTAATCTGGGAGTTTTGTTGTTTTGCCCAGTCCCAGCTTAATCTATTTAAGTCAAGGTTCATTCTAATGAGACCTCTCTTCTATGTAAACACTGCTAAAGGGTGTGGCACTTACAGAAGTCACCTTGATTGAATAACTTCTGACTTATACATCTACTAAGACTTCTATGTTTTCTAGATTGGGCACAGCTCCTCTTTATACCCACTGCACCCAGCGTGGGACAGTTAGAATTTACCAGGAGACTACCACCCTGGCTACGCTGAGACTATAGGAAGACTATAGGAAGGGATCATACTAGTTTGCTCTAAGCAGGCGAGTGTGGCCCTTTCAGTACACGAGAACAAGATACTCAGAATCACCCTGTGCAGATAATAATAAGAAGGACCTCGTGGGTACCATCTAGATTACATGAAGCTCATGAAGTTAAGATGTATTACTTTTATACCAGCCCCTCTCTCCAGTGTTTTGCATAAGAGATAATCTTGGTAGAAAGGATTAGACCTTGACATAACCTTTGTTTTATACCTGCAATACGGTGTGGCACTACACTCTGTTTAGAGTTCTTTGTTGACATGACCCTCCCGGTTGGATTACTTTGGTGTATATAAGGGGCTGACTTGAGGCCCCTTCACTTTTACCTTTTGACCTTTTGGGCCTTTTAGCTTTCGGCTTTGGCTCCCTGTGGCTTTTGGCCCCTCAGCCTTTGCTTTTGGCTTTTTGCTCTTTGGCCTTTTGCTCCTTCTTCTGGGTAGGACTCAGCTTGGGTGAGATCTCTCTCTTTGGTGGGAGACTTAGGCTCTCTTGTATGGTTTAAGTTCAGACCAGAGCTAGAGTTTCTTTATTATATTGGAGTGCTGTGGAAGAGCTTTTTGTACTATTAAAAGCCTTTTTTGGAACTGCACCGGACTCATGAGTTTTCATCTGTTCTCCCCGGCGCCCTGGAGGTAGAAGAGAACCTCTGTCCTGACACTGTCGGG
>JAJIBD010020879.1:0-38303 GCA_021461705.1 Cryptotis parvus
GGTGGAGGACAGGTTTAGCTAACCTGGGAGCTTTGTTGTTTTGCCCACTCCCAGATTAATCTATTTAAGGCAAGATTCATTCTAATGAGACCTCTCTTCTATGTAAACACTGCTAGAGGATGTGGCAGTTACAGAAGTCACCTTGATTGAATAACTTCTGACTTATACATCTACTAAGACTTCTATGTTTTCTAGATTGGGCACAGCTCCTCTTTATACCCACTGCACCCAGCGTGGGACAGTTAGAATTTACCAGGCGACTACCACCCTGGCTACACTGAGACTATAGGAAAACTATAGGAAGGATCATACTAGTTTGCTCTAAGCAGGCGAGTGTGACCATTTCAGTACACGAGAACAAGATACTCAGAATCACCCTGGTGCAGATAATAATAAGAAGGACCTTGTGGGTACCATCTAGATTACATGAAGCTCATGAAATTAAGATGTATTACTTTATATCAGCCCTCTCTCTCCAGTGTTTTACATAAGAGATAATCTTGGTAGAAAGGATTAGACCTTGACATAACCTTTGTTTATACCTACAATAGGGTGTGGCACTGCCCTTCTACATTTGTTTAGGGTTCTTTGTAACCCCTCCCTGGATTACTTGGTGTATATAAGGGGACTGACTTGAGGCCCCCCTCGGCCTTTCCCCTTTGGCTTTTGGCTTTTGGCTCCTGTGGCTTTTGGCTCCTCGGCCTTTTGCTTTTGGCTTTCCCGCATTTTTGCTCTTTGGCCTTTTTGTTCCTTCTTCTGGGTAGGACTCACCTCGGGTGAGATCCTCTCTCTTTAGTGGGAGACTTGGGTTCTTTTGTATGGTCTAAGTTCGGACCAGAGCTAAAGTTTGTTCATTATATTGGAGTGCTGTGGAAGAGCTTTTGTACTATTAAAAGCCTTTTTGGAACTGCACCGGACTCATGAGTTTTCATCTGTTTCCCGGCATCCTCGGAGGTAGAAGGGAACTTCTGTCCCGACACTGTCGGGGACCCCGCAGCATTCCCCGACAAGGAATCACGGCACATTGACCAAAGCACTATGCCCTTACGTTGCCTTGGGTTATATTTATGCATTTACAGTAAAAATGGGAGGTAATTGGACTGAAGCGCTTGCTGTGCACTTTCCTAATTTTGCAATGAAAAATGAAAAATACAATGCAACTGTGGGCCATTAAAAGCTTAAGTGTGTGATATACCTTTTTCAGGCACTGGTTTCTGAGAAAACTTTGGAACTGCTTTTTGCAGTACAGATTTTCCCTAGTTTCTCCACGTTGGACACAAGACTCATCTGACCAGAGGATCGCCTCAGCCTGCCCTCACGGCTACCAGTCGGCTACTTACAAACATGCAGAGCAGGGGTTGGGACTGGAGCGATAGCACAGTGGTTAGGGCATTTGCCTTGTGCACGCGGCCAACCCGGGTTCAATCCCCGGCATCCCATATGGTCCCCCAGCACCGCCAGGAGTAATTCCTGAGTGCAGAGCCAGGAGAAACCCCAGAGCATTGCCCGGGTGTGACCCAAAAAAGCAAACAAACCAACAAACAAACATGCAGGGCTGCATTAGGCAAATGGAACCATCCAACTGAAGAAAGACGAAAGGAGGAAAGCATTAACGCTCCCATGCTTCCCACTGCAAAGACAAATGGCCGGGTGGTGAGAAATTTAAAAATGTATCTGGTGGCTGCTAAGAGATGGTTGGAAGGCGCCAGCCTCTGAGATGGTTTGTAACCGTTACTGCAGAGCAGAGTGGGGGCCAGTTAGCCTCTCCAAGCACAACCGAGAGAGAGGAGAGGAGAGGAACGCCCCATCTGCTCTGGAAGCTAATTCCAGCCTCCCAGTCTTCTGAAATGAGCAGGGCTCATTCCGCGGGTCCCCAAGCGACATTCTTGAGCACCAGCACTTAACTCGTGGAAGGGTCTTTTTAGGGAATGGGGTGTTGCTGCTGTTTCCATGTTGTTTAAATGTGTAATTTTCTCAAGTGCTTTTTCTATCCTCCAAGTACCGCCTGCTCGTAATTTTAAAATTCAAAAGAAATAAATGAGTGGGACCAGAGAGATAGTACACTGGGGTGGGTAGGGTGTTTGCTTTGCAGGTGGCCAACCTGGTTCCCACCTCAGGCACCTCAGATAGTCCTCCAAGCCCCTCCAGGGGCTATCCCTGAGCACAGAGCCAGGAGGAATCCCTGAGCGTCACCCGGTATGTGTCCCCAAAAAGGAAAGAAATGAGTAAAACTTACCCATAACCCCCATGGAGCCCATATAATTACTATTAAAATTGTTTTGTATGCAGTCATAGAATATGCTTATTCCTCTAATATAATGAAATTCTGTTAGATTTTTTATTTTTTTACTTAATACTAATACTAAATACTAAAATTTTATGAATATTTTTCATAAAATATATAAATAATTATGTCAATAAATATAGATACATAATTATATAAAGTTATTATTGAGTGATGTGACCATGTGTATGGATAAGGATGTGCCACTAAGACTTTATTGAGCACCTTTTAAACAAACTCAGCTCCATTGAAATGCATGTCATAAAATTCACTAGTTTTAAGTGGGCAATTTTAAGAGACCTAGAAATGAAAGTAAATATTACATATGCATATACAATTTGTGGATGTGGAAAATTACTTTCTCAGCATAAATTCTTTAAAATAGAATCACTGTTCATAAGTATGCTTTTAGGATTTTTTAATGCAAAAATGCTAAAATGCTAGAGAGAAGTACACAGGAAGTAATTCTTTTGAGTCCTATTCATTAAAAAATTATGGTAAGACCTAGTCATGGAAGATGACCTGGAAAGATCTTTGAGATGAGTCTACAATTCCCCCCATAGGGCGCTGCCCACTTCTTCAGCACAGTGATAGACACCTTGACATGCAGGCTTCATACAGTTAGAGCCCCATCCTGAACTCTGAACAACTGCACTCCAGATACCCGCATTGGGCAAATGACCATCATCACCTTCATATCACCTACACTTAACATCAGCGTGGACATCACTCCTCAGAGGGCCAGAAAGCCGTCAAGAACTGTCCCCGTGTACCTTTCCTTCCACCCGTGTTAGTTATCTGGTAGAACATGAGCTTCATTTCTAATCGTCAAGAACAGATGTGACTTTTCACTTCTATAACCTGCTCATTCATTGAAGGGCTTGTTTGTGTTCATAGCATGAGTTGGAAAATTAGAGAAGCATGCATATGTTGAACTAAAAAATCTCTGAGCCTATCAGAGACAGGTTAGTGCATCTACTCTCTACGTGAAAGCAACCCAAGAATGTTCATTTCAAGCAAACCGTGTTGCTGGTTCTGCTGTTGTTATTGTTCCTTTTCAGTGATTGGCTGCTCAAGGCTCAAATCTTGACGTGTCAAAAAAGTACTAATAAAAGAACAATTTTGGTCACACTGATGGACAACAAACGAATGCAAATTTCTCACTATCACTATCTTCACTATCTTCCCGTTAATCATCTATTTGCTAGAGCGGCACCAGTAATATCTCCATATGTCCTGTCTCATGCTAGTAGAACCCAAAGGCATCCACCCACTCCAGGAACATAAAGAGCCTAAAACAATTATATTAGGTCACGGGAATGACCTAATATAAATGTTACTGGTATTTGGCATATCAAATACTACACGAGCAGCTTGCCAGGCTTGCAATTTCTCAGCAATTTTTTTTTAATTTTTTGTTTTTTGGGTCACACCTGGCAATGCTCAGGGATTGCTCCTGGCTCTGCACTCAGGAATTACTCCTGGAGTTGCTCTGGGGACATATGGAATGCTGGAGATAGAACCCGAGCGGGCTGCATGCAAGGCAAATGCCCTCCCCGCTGGACTATCACTCTGACCCTCAGCAAATGTTGACCCTTCATTTTACTTTACATGACCCCAACCTGGCTCCTTTCCTCAGACTTCATAGAAATCACTGTGTTGAGCAAAAGCACAGGGTCCCTTCTCTCCTTCAGAGGCAGGTGACACATTCGGACAGCCCCTCCCCCAGAGACTCCTTCCTTCCTTTGGTGTTTTGGTCCCATGTTCAAGTTTCTTTCCTGATGTCCTTCTCCTACCTCCTGACATGGCAATCCCCAAGAAGTCAGGCCAACTCTTTGCATCAGTTTCCCACCCAGGGAGACTTCCCGCCCTACACTCTCTCCAGGAAGCGGCTCTCCAATTCTGAGCTCCTGCCCAGTCACTGAACACCAGATGTGCCCACGGTTTCAACTGCAGTCTGAGGCTTTAAGTGCATCTAACACGGAGCATCTGTCTCCATTCCACCTGCCAGCGAAACACACTCAAAGCTGTTTCCACCCCCAGAGGCGATCATCTTATTAGGTAAAACCTCTATCCACAAACCCTCTCCAGCCTTGAATTTTAATCAGGACAGTTTCCTTTCTTGCTCTCATCTATTTCAAAGAGTGCCCCAGGAAGATCTGTCCAAGTGGATTCCACAGGCTTCAGCAGCTTATTCTCTACAGCATGCCAGCATCAGATGCTCAGCATTTCTCTCCTGGATTATGGGGGTCATCTCTTCATCATCCTCAGGCCTTCCATTCCACAAAGAGTAATCTCTTAAAAAATGCAACCCAGATTGCACTCTTTCTCTGCTAAGGTATGAGGGTACCTTAGTTCTTCAGAAGAATATCCAATCTTCCTCAAGCACCCATAAATGGCAGGAAAGATTTCTGTCCAGAAAGAGGAAGGTGGAAGGTCGCATGCAGTTCCCATCTGTAATGATTCTATAGGGCATGTGCTGAGAGCATTCCACACTCAGTAGGCGCTGGGGCTGGACAGAGTCCCCAATAGAATCGTGGTCCAGTGGGTTCCCTGGCCATGTTCAAGGCCAATGACTGTCTTCTCTTGCCAATGGACAAAGAAGCACACCCGGCCAGTTCTAGAAAATCTAAGGCTTTAATTTTCTCCACTTACTCCCCGCTCCTCACTCCAACGAACTCCACACACACACCACCACCACCACATCGACTGGAGATACATACTTTACTGGAAGTTGAGGAAAGGGAGTTACAAGAGGTAATGGAAACAATGAGGTGAGACAAAGTTCTTTCTTCCCAGGTCCCCCCTCCCAATATTTTCTCTGGGGAGGGCCGCCCAGGACAAGTGTGGAACCCTGGTTTGTTGTTTAAGGTATACAGAAAGGAGAGACATAACCTTTCATTTACAGTACAAAAACTCAGGGATACCAAGCAGGGCTGAAACTAAAGAGTACACCAACAAGTAGGCAGGGCGGGTCATAGGCAGTGCTCACTTATGTACTCTAGGCTAGGGCTTCCAATATGGGCCCCAAAGCCCCACCAGGAGCTCTTACTCTCAGGTGTGATCCCCAAGCCCACTAGGACTCATCCCTGAGCACAGAGCCAGGAGTAGGGACCCTGGGCTATAGACGAAAAAGCAAACAAAGAAATTTCAAGGCATTGCTATCCAAGGAGCAGAAACGTGATAAACTGTGATGTGGCACATAAATACTTCAATGACTTCCGATGTGCCATCCAGTGACCAGATTGCTAAGGAATAAGAAATAGGAAAAAGAGAGACCAGACAGTACAGCAGGTAAAGCACTGGCCTCGCATATGGCTCACCTGGCCTGATCCCTGGCACTGAGCTCTGCCAGGAGGGGATCCATGAGCACCAAACAGAACAAGCCCCAAGCACTGCTGGGTGTGA
Organism: Cryptotis parvus; assembly: GCA_021461705.1. Lineage (NCBI taxonomy): Eukaryota > Metazoa > Chordata > Mammalia > Eulipotyphla > Soricidae > Cryptotis > Cryptotis parvus. The sequence goes on from JAJIBD010020879.1 coordinate 5,693, forward strand.
GGGGAAAAAAGAAATAGAAATCTGGAAAAGGAGAAAAGATACAGAGGGAGGGAGACAGTGTGGGGGTTGAAGGGTAAGAAGTGAGAGAAGAGAGAAGGGAAAAGAAAGAGAGAGGGGGAAGGGAGGGAGGGGAAGAGAGAATGAAAGACTAAAAGGGAGGGATAGAAGATCCAGAGAAGAGAGGAATGAAGGAGAGACAGGAGAGTAAGAGAGAAGAGACAAGAGAAAGAAGAGAAAAAGAGAGATGGGCTAAGTAGGGAGAGAGGGTTGAGAGGGAGAGGATCAGAGAGGAAGAGAGAGAGAGAGAGAGAGAGAGAGAGAGAAGCACATGCTCCATTCAAGTTCCCTGGGAATAGAGCTGACAAATTATTAGGATACAAAAGAAAGCCAAGCTGGCCTGCTTGAAAGAGTTTTGTCAACAGGTTCTAAGCTGTTTAAGGCCCCCGGGTGGTGAAAGGGGGGCCCAATGCCCTTATGGCACAGGCGAGACCCTGCCCTGCTCTCTTGCTGCGGGGATGCCATTTCTGTTTGTGGTATGATCCACACAGTCACACACAGAGCAGAAGTGGAAGCAGTAGCAGAAACGATTTCTCTCTTCTAGGCGACAACTCAATTGTGTGTGTTGGGGAGTCCAATTTTCAAGACCCCCCCAGACAGCTTTCCCCAGGGCTGCTTGGGGCAAGTTGGAGTGTGCACTCTGACCAGTTCTTGTGAGGGTTGACACTTGACTGTTCACACAGCTCTGGCTTCTCTGCTTGTTTTCAAAATCACCCGAAAGCCCACAACCATGTAAGAGGTTAAATAAGGTGAGAAACTTGCATCTACACGACTGCCTCTGGAAAGTCACAGCGGGGGCTGGGGAGATAATACAGCTGGAAAGGTGCTTGCCTTGCCCGAGACCTACACAGGTTCAATCCCGGCATCCCAGGCACTGTCAGGAGTGATTTCTGAGTGCAGAGCCAGGAGTAACCCCTGAGCATCACCAGGAGTGGTCCCAAACAAACAAAATTCCCTATGCATGTTTGTATGTGAAATCCTCTGAAAAGAGGGTTTAATATAAGCTCTGTCATGATTGTTTAATATAAACAGTATTTTTTTGTTCCTAAGAATAATGCAGATTAAACACAAAACTTTACCAGAGACCAGTTCTGTTAGCAATCTTCACAAAAGGAAACACATCCAAAGGATAAGATAATATCTCACACCAGTGAAAGATGGAAACACCCAGAAGGGATTGGAAACAACCAGGGTTGGTGATAAGAACTTGGAAAAAAAACATTCACCGCCATTGGTGGGGGTGCCATTTGGTTCAACCTGAAACGGAAGCACGGAGACTTCTCGAAAATTAAGACTAGAGCTTCCACATGACCAGCCATGGCTCTCCTACTCAGCTGCCCAGAGAACATCAAAACATTAACCCTCTGCATTATTTACAATCACTGTGACATGGAAACAATCTCAATGCCCAACCACAGAGGGGGAGGACAAAATTGTGGTGTACAAGCTCAGCTTGAGAAAAATACGAAGTCATGGAGTTTGCTGCAGTGTAGACGGAGGTAGGGGCGGGGTGACTTGAGTGAAGGGAGGCAGAGCGGAAAAGATGAGGAACAAATGATCTCACTCAAATGTAAACGAGAAGAAAGCGAAACAGGCAACTAGACCACGGCCAATGGGTAGCCAGCAGAATAGTGACCTGAACTTGTGAAGGGAGCAAAAGGGGCAGGATTTGGGTCGGGGTCGAAGGTGATGCAGCAGTGGAGTGGTGGACAGCACTACGAACACAAAGTAACAGTCTGACACTTGTCAATCAACTACGTCAGTAGAAGAATTTCAGCCCTGCCAATTGTGGGCCTATCTACCCTGTACCCCAAATAAAAAATTTTAATACTAAAAAGAGAAACAAAGAAAACTCATCAGATGTTAGGTTTCTGCCAGCTCCTCTGGAGAGACGTTACCAGAACTGAGGGTACACCGGGGGCCAGGAAGCTGCACCCACTGAGTGACCCTGATACACGATGTGCTGTTTGGTTGGTTTGTTTTTATTGAGTCACCGTGAGATAGACAGTTGCAAGGCTGTTATGATCGGGTTTAGTCATAATGTTCCAACACCAGCCCTCCAGCGGCAGACGCTTCCCACTGTCAAGGCACCCAGTGTCCAACCGCCCGGCCACCTACCTCCAAGCCTGTCTCTATAGCAGACACTTTCCTTCTCTGTCTCTCTGTGTTTCTCTGTCTCTCTGTCTCTGCCTCTCTGACTCTGTCTCTCTACCTCTATCTCTGTCTCTCTCTGTCTCTGCCTCTCTGACTGTCTCTCTGTCTCTCTACCTCTATCTCTGTCTCTCTGTCTCTCTGTCTCTGCCTCTCTGACTCTGACTCTGTCTCTCTGTCTCTCTGCCTCTGCTCTGTCTCTCTGTCTCTGTCTCTCTGTCACTCTGTCTCTGCCTCTCTGACTCTGTCTCTCTGTCTCTCTGCCTCTGTCTCTCTGTCTCTGTCTCTCTGTCTCTGCCTCTCTGACTCTGTCTCTCTGTCTCTCTGCCTCTGTCTCTGTCTCTCTGTCTCTGTGTTCATCTCTCTCTCCCCCTCCCTGCCCTTGGACTTTGGGGTTTGCAATACAGACTGAGAGGTTATCATGTTCTTTCCTTCACCTATTTTCAGCACACAGTTCTTAGCTAGAATGATCATTTCCAACTCTCTTTGTCATAGTGGTTCCTTCTCTGTCCATACTGACTTCTGTCCCAGCGCTTGAGCCAGGCTTCCACCCGTGGACCAATACTCCTGGCCCTTATTTCTACTATCCTTGGGTATTAGACTCATATTATGGTTTTTTTCCATCCCACAAATGAACACAATCATTCTATGTCTGTTCCTCTCCTTCTGACTCATTTTACTCAGCATGATACTTCCCATGTCCATCACAACGTACTGTTGAAACGAATCACTGTAGCTGTTCACTCTCCGATATAGTTAACACCAGTGAGTATTGGATGTGGCCAGTCTGGAAAGAGAACGGCTATAAAAATCCACTGTACCCCACTTCCTGAGACTCAGACAAGAAAAATCACTTAAGATGTCTCATGAACCATTTGTGTAATTAATGCATGCTGAGTGGGTCTATTCTGGGTCTCTGGGACTAAAGACAATAGATGTTTCAAGTGGACGCAACCTGTTTAAATATCCAATGGGCCCAAAACATTTAAACTCACATGTGTGACCTCAGTAACATTCCTCTGTGCCTGTGTACTTACCTTTCCTGCATGTAAGCATTCAGCTCTCCCTTGTTGGAATACAGGCTTGGTGTGGGAGTGTTGCTGGGTCTGGCATCGGTGAGGAGCCTGCTCCAGCAGAACCAGATGACACTGGCTTCTGGTTTATCTGCCTCGCTGGGATTAACATGAAAGGGGAGAAGCACTGTCCTACAGCAAAGCGCTGGTCAGAGAGTAGAAATGGATGATGGGTGGTAAAATAAAAATCTAAAGGGAGACGAGATTAAGGCCTGACAAATCGATCTGTTGAAATGAACGGATGAGTGAATGGATGAGCAAATCCAACTCTGGGATTGCTTCTTCCCTTCTCTCTGGTTTCTGACTTCCACCCCAGACCCCAAAGAAGTCACATTTCAAATGAACAATAGCTTCATCTTGCAGCTTTTTAAATGAATTGTATATTTATTGATATTTATCTGAGTTTGCATTTTGCAGAACATGAGTATTGCTGGTCTGACTCACGCTTTGTGCTCATCAATAAGCCTCTATTGAGCGGGCGGGTCACAACGTCCACACAGAGGCCTCTTCTTTTCTCTATTCCCATTCATACCTTTATTGATCCTGTCCTGCCTCATTAACTTACACGCCACATCATATGACATTTCCATTTATTAGCACGTGTACCAATGACTTCCAGATTCATCCTCAGGTCTGGTCCCTCTAGCTCAGATTTAGAAGCTCCCAAATATCCTACTACCTTCTTGGCCTAGCCTCTTAGAAGAGGCATAATAGCTCAGATTCGCTTGTCCTCAATGGAAACGAAACCCCTTCCTCTGGTTATCTCCTTATTATAGGAGATGGTACCTTCACCCTTGAGTTGTTCAGGCTAAAAGTCACCCCGATTCTGTATTTCTCTTATAGTCTAAACATAATCTGCAAGAAATCGTGTTATCCCTATTGATAACATGGGGATGGTCTGATACCAAACCTATCCAGTCCAACAGCTTTTTACCATCTCCATGCCCTGCTCTGGTCCAAGCCTCTTTCTGTGCCCATGTTTGCTGCAAAAGTTCTCCTCCAGGGCTTTCTGTTTCTGCTGTTGTCTGCTAAAGGCACATTTTCAATCAGCTTCCTGAGGACGACTGCCCTGCTCTGCTCGGAGTGAGATAGAATGGCCTAGAAACTGATCACACGGAAGGTATACAGCAGAGTGACTTGATACGTATTTCTAAGTGATCACTGCAAAAGCTTAGCCAACACCTACCAACTCACATAGGAAAATTTCTTTCCCTTGTGATGAAGTCTTTTATGATCTCCTCTGTCCCAGCAACTTTCAAACATAGGAATCCTAACTTCAAGCTCTACTCACGTGCGATAACCCCACTCCTAGAAGGTGATCAAGGACACGGACCTGTTTGTACCTTCCAATTCCTCCCTCAGCTTCCCGCTGCGGACTCTGTCAACCACCTCTATGTTCTGTTTCCATGGAATTACAGATCCCACTTGTAATTGGGACCATAATGGATTTTTCTTTTCTTTTTCAGTCTGATATTTCATTTAGCCCAATGACCTCAGGGTACAGATGTTATAAATAGCTCTTTTCTCCTGGCTAGAAATTTCCACCTGTTCCTCAACAATTCCACATATCAACAATTGGGCTCTTTCCCTGTCTTGTCTGATAAAATGCACAGCAATAAGCATGGGACTGTGGAGTGCTATAAAAGGGCTCCTTTAAAGTCATATCATGTCACTGTGTGGTTAAACTCTTCAAGATACTCCACTTCTGAGGGTAAATGGCAGTGACCTTTGCGTCCCTCCATCCAGTACTGCCACCTTTTTTTTTTTTTCCTTTTTTGGATCACACCTGGCGATGCTCAGGGTTTACTCCTGGCTCTGCGCTCAGGAATTACTCCTGGCAGTGCTCAGGGGACCATATGGGATGCCGGGGGATCGAACCCAGGTCGGCCACACGCAAGGCAAACACACTCCCGCTGGACTATCGCTCCTGCCCCTACTGCCACCGTATTGGCTCAGTTTGCTATTCGTGCACCTCTGAGTCACGGCTCTATGGCCACACTGGTGTCACGCTCATCCCAATCCCACCAGTCACAGTCTACTTCCAAGTCTGTGCCCTAGACTTCCCTTCTGGGATTCTCTCCCATCAGACATGCATCTCTACTGCTAACCCTCCTGCAGTCACAGCTCACGTATTACCTCCTACTATGGCTTCCTAGCTACATATTAGAAAAGTGATCATCGGGTGACTGGGGAAGCTGGAACTCGGCTCTCCCCAGGCCCAGCTGACCATGGGGCCCCCAGATGGACAGATGGGTTTTGGGAGTGGGCCCATCACCTCTAAGGGGTCCCGGAAGCAGTTGGATGAGACTTGCCCACCACATTAGCCGCCATATTCGCTGTCTGGGCGATGACCATGAGGCCCCTAAGTCGCACGGCCTCAAGCCATCATGCAGTCCATCAAACTAGTGGAAACAGTTATGTTCTTTAATTCACTGCATTCTACAATGTGTAGGAAAGGTAGGCGGGAGGGAGAGATAGAGAGGAGAGAAAAGACATACAGAATCCGCCAAGTAGTTAAGGTGTAGGAGGGGGAGGGATATTGGGGGGCACTGGTGATGGGAGATGGGTTCGAGTGGAGGGATGGGTGTTGGAACACTGTAGAACCAAAACTCAACACGAGCATCTTGCAATTGTGTCTAAAAGTGGTGTAATAAAATTCGAAGAAAAAAAAAAAGTGATCATCGGAAGTTTAGCAGCTTTTTGTTGGCACATTGCTGAAGGACACAAATGCAGATAATAAAGCTGTATACTAAGAGCCTTTTGTTAATGCTGTATGTGCATAACACAATAAATAGATCCAGGGCCCACAGTAAAACCACGGGAATCACTGCTTGGGGTGCCAAGTCTGGGCTTCACCTTCATACTCCGGAAGTGCTTTCAATTGCTTCCTTTCTGTTTTCCCTATTACATGTTTCACTTTTGAACACACTGTTTGGCTTACAGTAATACACTAATTTAATTATTCATTGGATGTTGTGTTTTTTGATTTGCCATATTTATTCTCCTTTAGTCTCAAGTCCACGAGGAACACGTGATTTTTGTCATTGCTCATGGATACGTCCTAAACATCAGCACTGGGTATGGTGGATAGTGGCTCCTCACTCACTTTTTTTTTAAAAGTATTTTATTATACCACCATGAGATACACAATCATAAAGATACACAATTAAAAGGTTCATACCTGGGTTTTGGTCATACAGTGTTCCAGCACCCATCCCTCCACCAGTGCCCATCTCCCACCACCAATTACCCGGTTCCCTCCTCCCTCCCCAGCCCACCTCCATGGCAGGCTCCCCATTTCTTTCCCTTTCTCTCTCTCTCTCCCTTCCTTCCTCCAGACTATGGACTACAGAACATACATTAAAGGGTTGTCATGTGTGTCCTTTTGCCTGTATTTAATGCTCAGTTCTAGGTTGGCATTAGTACCCTCGACAATTGTCAGCACACTGTTCCATTCTCTGTCCTACTCAGCCTCTAACTCCCACACGTTTGCGACAATTTCCACCCTTGACAAGACCTCCTGATACAAGGTCATGTTTCACTTGATCTTGGATATTGGCATCACAATATGCACATATATATCTATGCCATGCAAATAAATGCAGTCATTCTGTATCTGCCTCTCTCCTTCTGGCTAATTTCACTCAACATAATCTTCTCCATGTCCATCCATTTATAGGCAAATTTTATAACTTCATCACTTACTTTTTGTGGAAGAAATGAGTAGTTAGCCCTAAATGAGATTCTACCTGCCATGAGTTTTTAGCCTAGCACTGTCGTCTTCCTAGAACTTGATCATCTTCTTAAGAAGATAAGAATGAACAATAATGAATTTTCACTCTTCTCTGGATGATCTATAACTTCCCATCAGCAAAGGGAAATGGTCAAGAACATAATTGGGAAATGGACCGGTTGAGTCTTCTCAGCTCCTTCCCCTAGGAGTGAAATCTCTGTGTCACTTCCATTTCTATGGATAGGCCAAAGAGTTTGATTTTTCTCAGCTACTCGGGGAATGGCCTAAACTGTGATCATGTCAACACAACATCTCTGAGATGGAGAAAACATGTTTGCATTTTATATTGCCAAGAGCCCACCATTCCATGGGTTTACTAGCTATTTCCATCTGCAGTGTATTTCAAACAACCAAGTCACATTAAAACTACCTAAAAGAGTTTCTTTATGACTTATAAACTTTTTATTCAATTTAAAAAGTTTATAGCCCTTAACGAGAAAGATCTGCCATATTCCAAAGCACCAGCCTGCTCTTTATCACAAGGCACTGACAGCAGCTCTGACCTTTTTTAAAATCTACTGAATGGAGATTTGAAAAACAGATAATAAATGACCCAGGCTTTATGGGCATTATAATGTGCAATATTTAAACAGATTATGGATATTAGATCATGGGAAATTGTGCCTTATTGCACCATTATCTGGTCCCTGGATGCTGGCTTCTTGTACTGACAATGATCTTTTATGAGTTAAAAACAAAATAAAACTTGTAAAAGCCAATGAAACGACAGGAACAAGCTGGATTGCATTTTGCTCAACACACACAACCGACCCCACTGTCACCCAGATGCCAGCTTGCAGCCTAGATGCAAAGGGAGCTTGGCTGAAAAAAAATCAAGGAACTGGAAAATTTCAGGGTGGGCCATCCTCCCAGGGGTCAAAATGCCCAACAGCTCATTTTCTGTGTACAGGAGTGTTCCTTTTATCTGCTCAGGCGTCTGCCCAGGACACCCCTATTTGCACAAAGAATTATAACTAGGGGTCAGAGAGTTAGTGCAGCAGGTAGGCTGCTGGCTGACTCAGGTTTGATTCCCAGCATCGCCTCAGGTCCCTTGTGGCCCTCCAAGAGTGGTCCCTGATCACAAAGCCCAGAGTAAGCCCTGAGCACAATGGGTATGGTCCCCAAACCAACGACAGAAGATTCATAACTAAGTGGAAAGTCTTTCTCCAACCATTCTCAGAAAATCCAATGGGTAGAGCCTGAGCCAAGCTTCCCCCATTTAGGATCTCCTGCCAATGTGGCGGACACCTTGATGCTCACTGACTACTTCCTGTTTGACCCAGCGCATGCGCTTTTTTGCTGTTCCTGCGGCTCCTAAGGCACAAACCAGATGCTAGGTCGACTGGGGAATGCTAGCTCTCAGCTATTATTAGACTGAGCTGTTTAATTACTGCCTTATAATAAGGTGAGGAAACGGTGCCCCGCCTTCCTTCTGGTCTTTGTCAATTTGTTTTGAGATTGGTTTTGTTGTTGTTATCCTTCCAATGATTTTTTAATACAGGTTTTAGGATCATTGTAGAATTCCTGTTCAGTATAATTCTAACTAACATGTCAAACGTCAATTCATTTAAGGGATTAGCATCTTTACAATATTGAGGGTTTTTTTAATCACCTACTAGCATGGACCATCTTCATTAAGTTCTGGTGAATAGAGCTGTTAAGTATCTCACATCTTACAATTGAGTCACCGCATTACAAATTAAAGCAAGTATTTTCCAGAGGAAGAAAAGCATGATGAGACGGCAATAACAAAGTCAATACAAGAATTGTCCCCGAAAATTGCTACACATAGATTTTTCTTCTATTGATAGCGAGATAAAGGGTCTAGGTCGTAATTATTTAACTCTCCTGAAACAAGAAGATATTGGACAAGATGTTTCGAACTTCTTCAGCAAGCTAGAAGAAGCCAATATGAGCAAATATAAAATAAAGTGCCTGACAAAAGCTGTTTTAAGATAAAATGAAACGTATGATTTTTGTAAAATTTGAAAATGATTAATCTGTGGGCTGGAGACTGGATTAATCTGCTGGGTGGAGATCTTACCTGCTGCAGAGTGTGGATTGTGAAGATCGCTGCCAGCAAGGTGTGGGGGTTTCTCTGGGCTTCTCCGAGGCTCCATCGGGATGGTGGACTCAGGTCGGAAGTTGCTCTTGTGGTCCATGGAATGCAGGGGGTTCAACGGGGAAAGCTGGTTTCTGCTCTGCCTGGTGTAGTTGCATCATGCTGTATTTGACAACGGAGAAGAATTGTTCCTTGGAACATGCGACGAAAAAGAGGCATCGGTGGCATTGGTGTCCTTGTCAACACGAACATGGCCATAAACATTGATTCATTTGAATGCCTAACAAACCGAATAGGACGATTACACTTGAAGAGATGTGGCCCACTGCCAGCAATTTCTATCTTCATTGTCTACGCACCAACATCCACATACAAAGAAGATGAAATTGAGAAATTCTACATGGAATTGGAGGAGTTCTATAAAAAAGATCACACCTTCTACAAGATCATAGTCAGTGATTTTAATGCCAAGATAGGACCAAGAAGATCGGCTGAAGAACTCCACATCGGGACCGATGGCCTAAATTGGAACAAACAGGGTGAGAGACTATCTGAGTTCATCATGTCCACCAAGACTATTCATGGGAACTCACAGTTCCAGAAAGCTGAAGCCAAATGTTGGACATGGGTATCTCCTGGCAGACAGTTCCACAATGAAATTGACCACATCATTTTCAATTGACGGTTTTGTCTAACCGATGTAGCTGTCTTCCCCAAATTCCAAACAGAATCGGACCACCGTCTCCTTCATGCAAAAATTCTACTTCCCGCAATGGGGAGAAAAGGCTGCAAAGTTTAAGAAGAGAACTCCCAGAACTACCACCAACTGGGAACTCTTTGGCACCATTGCAGCAACATGGGAAGATACCATCATTGACGACATCGATGAAGAATACAACCGACTGGTTCAGCACCTCCATGATTGTGCGAAGAATGCCGAGAGACAGAAAGACACAAAAGACGCCTGTCTTCAGAAACTCTCGAGCTCATTCGCCAATGTGGCAAGGCACGAGCCTCAGGAGACCAAATGCTAATGTCCAAGCTTGCTAAATGGTGCAGAGAAGCAATAAAAGAATACCTCAAAGACAGAAGAGCAGAAATACTGGAAGATGCAGCAGAAGCCGGGAAAAGCATTCTCACTGCCCGCCTGTCCTTCGCCAACTTTAAGACCAAGATGACTGCCCTCCACGCCCTGATGGATCTATCACATCTTCCAGAAAGGCAATGGAGAAGATTATCCAGGACTTCTACTCAAATCTCTTTGATAGCCACATCCACCTGCCCACATACCAAATTCCACAGGATGGATATGTCATTCCCAACATTCTCCCTTCTAAAATCCGACATGGCATCTCATCGGTAAAGAAGGGAACAGCACCAGGCCCAGACAAAGTCAGACCTGAACACCTGAAGAATCTGCCGTCGGTACTCATCAATACACTAGCTCAGCTCTTCACACACTACCTGTCTGAATTCAAGGTGCCCTTCCAATGGAAAACCAGCAGGACAGTTCTACTGTTCAAGAAGGGAGACATTCACGACATCGGCAACTATCGCCCCATTTGCCTGTTGTCCGTCATCTACAAGCTGTTTACACGAGTCATCCTGACCAGGATTGGCAGAACACTAGATGAAGGACAACCATGCGAGCAAGCAGGTTTCGGATAGGATTCAGCACAATCGACCATATCCACATGGTAACCAAGCTCATCGAGGTTTGTAGGGGAGTACAAGATGCCGCTCTGTCTCACATTCATTGATTTACAGAAAGCCTTTGATTCTGTGGAGACTGAAGCAGTCATCGAAGCCCTAGCCAAATAGGGTGTTCAAACCCAATACATCAAGATCCTTCATGATCTGTATTACGGATTCACCACCAGGATCTCACCATTCTATAAAGAAGTGATCATTAATGTGAAAAGAGGGGGTTCGACAGGGTGATACCATTTCACCAAAACTCTTCAGCGCCACCCTCCAGAACATCATGCAACAATTAGAATGGGAAGGAATGGGAGTGAAGATAGATGGTCGGCAACTACACCACCTCCGCTTCGCTGATGACATCATTCTAATAACACCAAACATTATCCAAGCGGCACAAATACTGGCTGACTTCGACAGAGAATGTGGAAAGATAGGTCTACAGCTGAATCTAAAGAAAACAATGTTTATGAAGAATGAACTAGTTCCTGAGGCCCCATTCACTCTCAATGGAACAAACATCTCTGAATGCAGCAGTTATGTGTACCTAGGTCGAGAAATCAACATGATGAACGACCTAAAACCTGAGCTGCACAGGAGGAAGAAAGCGGCATGGAATGCCTTCAAAGGCATCGAAGCAATAGCTAAAAGGACAAAGAACCTCCGGCTCCAGGCACATCTCTTTGACTCCACTGTTCTCCCTGCATTAACATAAGCCTCAGAGACCTGGGCCTTACGAAAGCAGGATGAGAATGCTATTCGGGTCTCCCAGAGATGAATCAAAAGAGACATGCTTGGAATATCACGCCTCACTCAAGTGAGAGAAGGAATCGGAGTTCTGACCTCCATCGCTATTCCAGAATCAGGGACGCTGTGTCGTTTGTCAAGGCATCGAAAATCAGATGGGCTGGACATGTAATGCGATTTGGAGACAACCGCTGGACTAGAGCCATTACCGACTGGATCCCACAGGATGTCAAAAGATCACGGGGCCGCTCACCTACAAGATGGTCAGACTTCCTTGTCAAGACCCTGAAGGAACGGTTTGAGGCTCTTCATATTCCTGAATCAACCAGATGCCATTGGGCTACATTGGCACGTGATAGGGTCCAATGGAAATGTTACTGGCGCCCGCTCAAGCAAATCGATGAATAACCAGATTCAATGATCAAGTTGAAAATGATACAAGATTCTGTGAATGATCAGGTGTTTTGTGATAACACAACGTCCTTCTGGTTCATTTGTTTAGATGATGACTAAACTCATTCGCTAGTTTATTGGCTATTAGGGTCACACATTTCTTTTTTTAGCAGTAAGTTTATTTCCTGAAAAAGCAGATGTTTTGGATCTGAGGTGAAAAAAATTTCTATGTAGCGTTTCCAGAAAAAGGGTTTCAGAGCAAATAATCTCTGAAGGCAAGCTCCGACTTCAGAAACTCACAGGACTTAAGGTTTATATCGATGGTTCAATAAACAACATTCCATTTTGTTTGTTTATTGAACTTGCCTCAACAAAAAGAAACAAATAGAAAGTTTAATGTTGTAATGATTCAGGGTCTTTAATTAAAAAATTATAAATCTATAAGATCACCAAATATTTAACACTTCAAGATAAACCAATGTACAAATAAATGTACAGGCACAATCGATATTTTTAAATGTATTATGTAACATTACAAACATTATTAATACCCTGGCTTTAAAACTCATTTCTATTATTCTTCTCTGCATTTCAGAAAAACAATGCTGCTTGGCTATACTGTTACCCACGATGTATGCAAATTGTAGAGAGAAAGTACATAAATACAGTGGGGAGGAGAGAGGAAGAGAGAAAATTAATGAACAAGATTCGGAAATACACATTAAAAGCCTGGTTCTCGTGGAAAATATATCCCTTTGGTTAACTTATTTGGAGAACGCTGAAGAGGAGACTAAGAAGTGGTAGCTAAAACAGTACAGGGATAAGGCCCTATGTGCGGCAGCCCCAAAGCCTGATCCCTGACACTCCGCACCGGCGCCCTGAACACAGAGACCAGGGGCAAAGCCCGGAAAATGAAAAGGTCCTGCTGAACAGTTTATAGAAAGGGGCGGGAACATGGACACCAGCCGCTGATTTATAGAAACAGACACTAGGTGACCTCAGAGGTCATGTGGTGTGGGGAGCCAATCTGCCTAGCTAATAGAACAATGCCTCTGGCCTCTGGTTATAACTTTTTTTTTTTTTTTTTGCTTTTTGGGTCACACCCGGCGATGCTCAGGGGTTACTCCTGGCTCTGTGCTCAGGAATTACTCCTGGCGGTGCTCGGGGACCATATGGGATGCCGGGATTGAACCCGGGCCGGCATAGGCTGGCCACGTGCAAGGCAAACGCCCTACCCACTGGGCTATCGCTCCGGCCCCAGGCCTCTGGTTATAGATTTGCATAACTTTGCATTTGACTGTTTGGATTAGGCCCATCACCTGTGTCCTACCACCAGTCATAACGTTGTTGCTGTAGGGTTTCTGTCTGTTCATCCCAAATCTGTGAGGAAGTCGTTTCATCCACCTCATCCCAGGAAAAGAATTTCAAAGTGACTTCTGAGGGCTGGAGAGGACCCCAGTTCCATCCCAGCCCCATATGATCCCCCTACCCAAACATCACTGAATGATCCTGAAACTACCAAGCACCACTGATTACTGCTTAGGACACACACACACACACACACACACACACACACACACACACACACACACAAGCTCAATTTATTCACCTATTCAAAACATTTGGATTTAAGGGACCAGAGAAACTAGTCTAGCGCTTTGCATTTCGCCAATCTAGGTTGCCCCCAGGCACCACATATGGTCCCCTAAGTACACCCAGGAGCAACCCCTAAACACAGACCCAGCAATAAGCTCTGAATACCACCAGGTGTGGCCCCCAAAGAAACAAAATGTATTTAAAACCTTGATGTTACTAATCAACTTTATTTTTCTAGGAGCTCTTTCACGCATCCACTGAATTATGGATACACATTCTCCCTCCAGCTCCTCCCAACGTGATGAGTTCAGCATTTCCTCTCCTTCCTGTGCTTAGTTTCTCAAGCACCCTGAGGTCCTGGTGTGACATCAGACCCATGAGCAGACTCTGTACAAATGAAATGGTCATAACTGAGAGACAGACACTTCCCAAATTCCTTCCCACTTCAACACCCGCACTGGGGCTCGCCCTGCTTGGGAGAATATGGCCCACTGCGGACCTCTCTCTTCCATCAATGTTCTGCAGTTTCCTCCCAGAGAGATTTTGATTCTGACTGTACCCCTATGCCCTGGTTGCCCCCTGTCAAACTCTAAACTCACCTTTCAAGCAGTCTAGAATCCTGAAACACACATGTGTGCCTGGTCCCCTCTTGACCTTGCTCACAATCAGTTCTCAACAAACGTCACTGGAGGGTAACTTAATCCCAACAGACCAACTCAACTGACTTTGGCTCATCCAACATACATTTTTCAAACACCAATGGGTCACAGCAGTGAGAGAAGCAGTATGAATGTCCCCCAAAGCTATGCCCAATCCACTGTAAACGTGGATTTAAGTAGGAAAGAGATATTTGCCGGAAGTTGAAACCAGAGGTTTCAAGAGGGGAATGATCCTGATTGGGTGAGCACTACGGCAGGAGCCTACAAGCCTGAGCCGATGTGGGAGCTTTGTGAAGAGGCAGGCAGAGACTGGAGGCACAGCGTCATAAGCACAGACCAGCAGGTGGGTCCCTATCCCGCAGCCAGGAAGGTCAAATTTCTGGCCTCCTGCCGGAAGTCAAACTTGATGTCTCTAAAACACCAAGTTGGAGGCCACTTGTCTCGACAGCCCCATGAAAAGCCAACAGCCACATCCTCCCTAGGATAAGGCCAGTAATGAAATACGCAGGAGATAAATACTGTGTAGCATGCCTGGAGGTACAAAGAGTTATGGATGGATAAGATGGCCAGAGAGCTCAGAACAGACCATGGGATTTCAACAACAAATCATGCTCTAGCAAAAGCAGGCCCCAGCGCTCTCTCCTTTGTCTGGAATCCAAGGTTAACTGAGCATCTTGTATTTTTTTATTTGCTAAATCTCTGAGACGTGGTTAGGAACAAAGGGAGGCTCGGGTCCTGAACAGAGGACGGGGGAGTTCTTTCCGTCATGGGGGCTGGGGCTGAGGGAAGCCTCCCTCGGGGAAACAGAACTGGATGAAATAAGAGGGTGATCTCTGCAGCTTGCAGGGCGCTAGATCCCGGTCAGGGACAAGGTGAAAGCAGAGTGAAGAGTTGGCTATATTTAGCTTTATTCAATAATACTGACAGCAGAGAGGGCAGCTCCCATCCCCTAGTGAACTCCAGAACATTCCCAAACTAAAAACGGGAAATCTGTGTTCAAGCAGTCACCAGGCTATTGATCTCAGCCTTCAACAAGCTGGATTTAGATTATTTCGATGTCAAGTGGGTCTGGTATCCAAGTTTTATGATCCTCTTAAATAACCACGGGCCATCCAGCCAGTAATAAACACTGCAAGGCTGCACAGTGTTGCCATCGGAGAAAATGCTGGCGTCTAATTAAAGCAGGGAACCATATTTATGTGCCTTTCTCTGCCACAGATTCGTTAGCAATATCTTAAGTTATTTTACTGACTTTTTTAAATGGCTGGTGTTATTGGAATCCACTCAGAAAGGGAGGTTTTGTTTCATTTGTCAAGTTTTTCCCAAGTCACCAAAATGTAAGCATGTCTGCACAAACCGTGCAAGTACTCAAGGCAGACTTCTTCAGAATTGCCCCAAAGTGGAAACTCCAAATGTCAAGTTATTAAAACTGAGCAATAAAGACATGGATGTTTGGTCACATTTGAATTTTAGATCAACAATGAATCCTTTTCAGCAGGCATATGTCCTCAATTTTTCAGGACAAATTAAATTAGGCATTCTGCCTCGAATCTGGCAGCCCTATGCAAGTGGCCACCAACTGGTAGAGAATAAACAGAGTCTGCGATTGCGATACTCTGCAGCGCTCTTAACTATAAAAGGGAATAGTGCTAATACATGCTGAAATGTGGACAAAACCCAAAGGATGATGCTAAATTAGCAAAGCCAGGCCCAGAAGACCTGGTCGAGACCTCAGACAGTTTGACTTCATTTATGTAAAATGTCCAGAAAAGGTAACTCTACAGAGGAAGAACTATAGAGTAACAACCTCTACAGTGGGTTGTTATGAGCAGTGGGTTCTAATGGGGTATGTGGCAGGGACGTGGACTTGTCCAATAAGTGGAGTATGGTGATAGTTTCATAATATGACACATTCACTCAAACTTTTCATTTGTACACTTCAAAAGCTGGGATGTGTATGT
Source organism: Cryptotis parvus (assembly GCA_021461705.1). Lineage (NCBI taxonomy): Eukaryota > Metazoa > Chordata > Mammalia > Eulipotyphla > Soricidae > Cryptotis > Cryptotis parvus. The sequence goes on from JAJIBD010020879.1 coordinate 21,886, forward strand.
GAGAGAACGAGAGAGAGAGAGAGAGAGAGAGAGAGAGAGAGAGAGAGAGAGTTTAAATCTGTGTTAATTGCGACAAGTCAAACCACATTTACAAGCACTGCCCTGCCTCCTTTCTCCTTCTGGTGACTGATACCGTCAGCTTTAGTTCTTTCTCTCCTGAAGGAGTAAGAATGAAAACTCAGATTCCATATGTTCCATTCAGCAACTTGCCTTTGCCACTTAAAATATCAAAGCCCTACCTAGAATTGAATCTTCAGAGAGCTGCAGCCTTCTTTTAAAACTTCACATAGTATTCCGTGGAGAATGTCTTACAATTGATACAAAATCCTTTCAAGTATTGGATATTTAGTCCTTCCTTGTCTTTTTTCCTTTCCTTCTGTATTTGTCTTCCTTCCTTTCTTCCCTTACATTTTTCTTCATCCCTCTCTTCCTTTACTTTTTTTCCTTTTTAATCTTTTCTTTCCTTTTTTCCTTCTTCCTTTTTTGCCCTTTCAAACTATGCTTAAATAAACACTCTTGTACATATATTAAAGGGAGTCGCTTAAAATTAACAAAAGGTTTCAGAATGAATAAAGAATGTCAAGATATTGAAGCATCATTAAAGGTCAAACATTCATCTCAGGTTGATAATGTGCTCTCTGATTAATTTAGACTTCATAGCCAATGATTAAAAGGTTAAATTATGCATCTACTATCACAAACATTTGTTCTTTATTTTAAACACACACATGCATATGTGGCTTATTTCTCAAATACAAGCAGCATGTACTGTGATGACATTAAAATTCTAAAATATAATGTCAACGGACTGTGGGGGTTAGTTCATCACACACTTGATGCAGACGCAAACAGAAGATCAAGATGTCTAGAGTTGTTTATTAGATCTCGGAGCACAAACCTAAACACAAAAGAGAAAGCGATTGAATTATGAACAAAGACAGAATTTATTATGAACAAGGCAATTTTAGGTGCATCAATATATCATTTTAATACAAGAAGTGAATACCGTTGTCGCATCCATTTTGGAAGATGCGAGAACTGAGACTATAGCAATTTGCTTAACATCTTATAAAAATAACAGACTCACAGGGCCAGGGCGGGTATAGGGCTGAGCGTGCATGCTTAGCATGGTTGACACCATGGTCCTGAGCACCACTGGGTGGGACCTGGGGGGTCCCAACACTGTGGGTGGGGTGGGGTGAAGCACCTCAAGGTCAGAGCAGTTGTGTGTGCTCAGGCCCTTGCACTGAGCTGAAAACCCAACTTGGTAAGAAAAACTGGTGGCTCCCAGGTCTCCTCAGTAACACTTGGGTGACCCAGTGGATCAGAACTTAAATAGAGGCCCCAGACTTCAAGTTCTTGGTGACTACACACTGTGGCTTCATGGAAGAAATACTTTGGATATTTCTAATCATCTATTTGCACATGGGAGGCCTGAGTTCGATCCCCAGCACTGCATGGTTTTCTGAGCACCACAGGAAATTTCCCCCATGCAATGCTTTTGGAAATAGTCCCTGATCATTTGCAGGGGCTCTAGAAGCACCCCACCCACCCACCCAATACTTGTATAATCAAGGCAGAATATGAGAGCAGTTTAGCCACAAAGAAGTTAAAAAGATATAGCCAAGGGCTAAAAATAAAGGACTTTGGACAATTACTCTTCAGCTTTTTACTAAATATCAATCAATCTTCATAATTTTATGCTATAGTCATACATGGCTACATTTTATCATTTATAACCTTTATAGCATTCACTTGTATCACTTGTCTTCCCGTTTGGACATGCATACTGCTTCTCTCACTGCTGTCTTCTGGTTGTTCATTGATTTGCTCGAGCAGGCGCCAGTAATGTCTCCATTCATTGGGAATGAGATCCATTATTGTTACTGTTTTTGGCATATTGAATACACCAAGGTAGCTTGCCAGGCTCTGCCGTGGCTCTGGGTTCATCCCAGGGGGCCCAGTCTTTTTCTATGTCAGACCATCAACCATCCAGGGCCCACAAGGCAGAGCCCTGGGTGTAGACAAGCCTTGTCTACTGTCTGCCACCTGCTGACGGAGCCACACTTGCAACACCTCGAGGGGCAGGTTATATAGCATTAGCCATCTCTATTTATGACATTACTTGGTGTCTCTTTATAAATTATGACATTTTATGTATAAATAGATTTTCCAGAAAACTGGACATCATGCCCCAATGGAAGCAAATACATACCTTGGCCTTAACCATAACTGTTAAATTAATTGAAATAATAATTGCACTGGGAAATATTATATTCCATAATTCTATTACTATAGCAACATAAACACATAATGTGGTACTTCATAGATGTAATATACACATAATTATAGCTTTAAATGGAACTGTATAAAATATAAGGTTTAATCACATATACATAAATTGTGGTCATTGCTAAGAAAACTGGATACAGCAGACTAGAAAATGCATAGCTAATCTATTACATCTTTGGTAGATTTATTCCTTCTGTGAAAATGCCTGTCAAACATTATTGCTTTCTGCTTTATCCTGAGGGCATGGAAAAATAGTAACCGCTATAGAGGTCAGGCAAAAATATGAATCATCATCATTCTTCTTTTATATTAAATCTAAATTCTAATCAGGAAACAAATATGCTGTTTGTTGTTCATTTGGTCTTGGGGGGGGGGGGAAAGTGGAAAAAGGCTTAATTTCACAGCAGTCTCTATATATGCCTACTACCATGAAATAGAGAATTGATTTAAATATCATGTGTCTGAACTTCTTGAAAATCGTGACCAGGGAAATCACCCTCTTCTCGATATATTTCGACCTCTCAATTTTCTGATAACTCCAGTTCAATGGATTCAAAAGCAAATTAATAATTATCCCTACAAAGCAGCCCTTCATTTCCTGCTGACATGACCGCTGTTCAATACAGCAATTAGGAAGCTGCTAGATTATGTAATAATAATCTATAATTACCTACTCTGTGCAGAATTCTGGAATGTCGGACTCCGATAAACTCACCACTGACACAGAATGCACAGGCTCTTTCTGCTTCTATAGGAGCTTGTCCAGCCACGAGTGTGAGCATCGCAGGCAGGAGAATATCTGACTCCAAAGCTCAGGGGGCGAAATGCCTTAGCTTTTCAGCTGCCATTTTTCTGCTCAGGGAAATTTTCCATTCTTTTGAGTGGGAGTTTCCTTTTTCATTATAGAAACTGAAAATGTGCAATATTTAACTTTGTCAAGTTCTTTTGCAACGAAGACAGTTTAAGATGCATGTTCTATGCTTGCAAATTCAAATACATTTTGAATTTGAAGGGAAAAAAATGATAATTCAGGAAGAGGTTAGTAACAGTGAAAAGGCAGGTGAACTAAGTTATAATTTAAATCCTGATTTCAGAGGGAAACAAAAAGTGGTTTAGCAGCATTCTGGGGTTACCCCTGGAGTTTGGCAGGAGGCAAGTCCTCCCTCCCTTCCTGCCTAATATCCCCGAAGCACACATGTGGAGAGTTGCTTCTGCTTCAAAATCTGAGGCTGCTTCTTTGATCTATCCAAGAAGTTGGTGAGCCGCCCAGCTTCTATCTCTGGTCAAACAAGAAAGTGTGTATTTATTTCTGTCACTTGCAACTGAAAACTCGTGCGATTAAAGCTCTAGTACCTGTTGCAGTTCTGGAAGAGAAACCCTGTTAATGCCTCAATGTTTGAGTATCTACTTAAAGGCAAATTTTGTAGAAAGAGAAGTATAAGTATTTGGGTTCAAACAACTGATTATTCCTTTCCTTTATGACTCTTTAAAACCTCAATGATAAAAGTAAAAATATAACATGGCTTATGGAGTTTTCAATCTATATAATATTGGCAACATTTATGTTTTAGTTAAAATGTAAAACAGGGGGCACAATAAACTAATTTCCACATTCTATGTAAAGTGACAAGAACTGATTCTAAATAGATTTTTAGAAGTTATAGAGGTGGGGCCTGAACAATAGTGCAGTGAGTAGGGTGTTTACCTTGCATGGTACAGGGATTGACCCAGGTTCAATCCCGGCATCCCCTATGGTCCCCAAGCACCAGTATCACCCAGCATGACCCAAAAAGCACTTGTCACTTGTCTTGTCTTCCTGTTGTTCATCGATTTGCTCTAGCGGGTGCCAGTAACATCTCCATTCATTGGGAATGAGATTCATTATTATTTCTGTTTTTGGCATATCGAATACAGCACAGGTAGCTTGCCAGGCTCTGCCGTGGCTCTGGGTTTATCCTAAAGGACCCAAAAAAGCAAATGATAGACAGACAGACAGACAGACAGACAGACAGACAGACAGACAGACAGACAGACAGACAGACAGACAGACAGACAGACAGACAGACAGACAGACAGACAGACAGACAGACAGACAGATAGATAGATAGATAGATAGATAGATAGATAAAAGTTATAGATGCATATGGCAAAAAATTAAGAATATATATTATCATATGAGATTTGCTGATTAGGTATTATTTTCTTTTGTCTGATAATTTAGTAATAAATGGATGTACTACTAAGACTTTCTTGCTGTATGTGTTAAATAGACTAACTTAATTTTATGTTCTTTGTTGTTTAAATAGATTTCTTTCTCAACAGCTGGTTGAAGGAATTAAGCCATCTGCTACTTAGAGAAAAAGTGAAAAACCATCAAAAATAGTTCTCAATAGTTGATGGTGAATTCATCTCCTTTACTGCTTATATTTCTGATAACAGATGGAAATATTCATGAATCATGATCCATAATAATTGTTACTTTTTCAATAGAATGATGACTCAAACCAAAACACGTGCCAAGCTGTTGAGTTATCTCTTTGCGTGTTGACTACATCCCAAATTTGATCTAATTGGAAGGAATGAGGTATTATTTGTACCAGAGGAAAAAACACAAAATAAAAATGGTGACATCATGAGCAGCCAGAAAAACGATAGCAGGTTTGCATATCAAACTTCTCCCAGACTCAGAAAGCCATTATTGCATCTGAAATATGCAGTATAGAAACAAATTTAATCACTAGAGTTAGATTGCCTGTGTTCCGCACAGGAAAATAAAATAATTACTTTAGCTTGACACTTGAAAAATTGTCTGATATACACTTTGGCTGTCTACATCCAAAGATGCAAAAATGCGTATACACTTTCACTGTTATACCTAACCTACAGGCCGAAGTAAATGGACAATCCCCCACCCCCTTCACTGCAGCTCTAAATGGTACTTGCAACAGAAGACAACACAGATAGAAGCCCTCCTACACAAAACTTGGAAAACTTCACCTCTGACATGATATCCTCAAAAAAGATTCCTGGATATCAAGCTCAAATATTGAGCGAGGAGGATACACCATAGAATATTTAATAACAAAAAATCCGATCAATAAAATGTTCGCTCACAAAAAAGAACAGGGACTCATACTATTTCTATAGACCATTAAGTGACATAGAGAGATCATTCGAATACCTGTGCTAAAAGAAATAAGCTAGAGGTCGGGGAAGATGGTGCGGGGGAAGACATATGCCTAGTACACGCTTGACCCTGCTTAGGACCCCAGCACCACATGGTCCCCCTGCGTCCTGCCAGCTGGTGGCCAGCACCACAAAGCTCAAGTGTTGGGTGACACGCCCCACTGAGCCTTAGGCTCCCGCTACACTTAACTTATGTGAAGAGCTACTCCCGCCTTTAGGGAATCTCCGAGCAGACACAATGGGAGCTTGGGTAGAATTGGGTTGATTTCATAATTTTATACGGCATAAATATTTTTTATCATGAATATTATGAATCTTGCTTGCCCCAGTTCTATACTCTTCCTTCTCCCACGGGTCCCTACTTGGGACATACATGTAGCTATTCCAAGAGTACTTGTCCACGTTGGATCTACCATAATGTCATCAGTTCTCCTCATTCAAAGAGAAATGCCAGTGTGCCTCCCAGCAAAATGATGTGTCTCTGATTCTAAGTAATGCCAAAGTGAATTATTCCTATGGATTTTGGACCTTAGTGGGATCTAGAGTCTGGAATCAGCTGGCTATATATTCATGATAAGAAGTATTAATGCATTTTCTACAAATTACATTCTGAATTGCTTTCTGGTTCAGAGATGCAATCCCTCCCCCATTCTGCTAGGAAGATTTTACCTCAGGGAATCAGCTCTGGCTTTGGTGAAGCTTGAGCCATAGGGCCCAGAGGGCGTGTCACCCAACACTCAAGTAGCATCACGTCCTCAGACCTAGTATTCAACTCAGTGGTCTGATTGGTTGAGAACTGATCGGTTAGTACTTCCAGGAATAGCACTTGGGTCCCTTGCGCCTGCTTGGGGTTGTAGGTGTGAGAGGAGCCTAAATAAAGGTCTAAGCAAGTTTTCTTAGACCTTTAAGCAAGATCTAAGCAAGATTGTACAGACAAAAATAGTTTTCTCTGTACAATCTAATCTTATTCTGCAGTTTAAATCTCTGCATGTGGATCGCTGATATGACTGGCAACAAATTACTATAGACTAGGGGACTGAAGCCAGGGCTTGCTCTATTCTCTCCCAGCCTGGAGGGTATGAACAGGGTTGGTTTCTTCTGGAGGCTCTGAGGAAGAAACTCTGTCTCAGCTTCTGGTAGTGGCAGGCAAACCCTTGTGATTTTGGATTATAAAACATCCATCTAATCTCTGCCACCACCTTCACATAAATTCTTCTCTCTGCATACTTTCCACTCTTGCAAGGACATCCATCTCTGAATTTAGGGTCAGTGGCTGCCCCTAATCTCATATAACTACAGCCTAACTAACCAAGGCGCCTGCAAAGACTCCCCACTAAGATCACACTGGATGTTTCAGCGCATGTGAATTTCAGAAGGGGGATTTCTCCTATTCAACCCACTACAGGCAGATGGATAGAAGGCAAAAAGAATGGGATAGGCATACTTTAAAACGTTAACTTGGATTATTTACCCACTACAGACAGATGGATAGAAGAGAGACAAAAATAATGAAATAGGCACACTCCTAAACTGATTATTTTGTCAAAGTCTTTTTTTCTTTTTCTCTTTTTGGTTTGGGGGGCATAGCTGGTGGCGGTGGGGGCTGCTCCCAGCTCAGTGCTCCAGGATTTCTCTGGCTCAGTGTTTGGAAGGTGCTCTCAAAGCTCCTATGCAATTCTGAGGAGCAAACCCAGAGCTCCCACATGTAAGGCGTGCATTCCCGTATACTGGGTTCTCTCCAAGTCCCTACAGTCATTTTCGCTTCCTCTCTAGTCTACATTTACATATTTTTGTTTGGTTTGAGCTTTTTGGGCCACACTCGGCAGTCAGCCTACTCCTGGCTCTATTCTCAGAGGTCACCCCAAGCAATGCTCAAGAAACCATATGTGGTGCCAGGGATCGAACCAGAATTGGCCACATGCCAGGCAGTCACCTTCCCTGCCACACTGATTTCTGTATTTTTTAAATAATAAGCAAATGTATTTATAATAAGGACAATACTGTTTTAGAAACTGTTCTCATGGTAACAATGAAGAATGGAAGGTCTCTTAATCTAGGTTCTCCTGACAGAACCAACCCAAGAATCAGACCTAGCAAGTGTGTATAGACTTATAGGTGTATGTATAGATGCACACATATATACCACACACAAACACACACACACATAAGAAACAGACACACCTATAGTAAGAACATGGTTCTCCCAACCACAGAGACAGTGCAAGGTCTGTAGACTATAAGCTTGAGACCCAGGACCCACCAGGTCTATTCCTGTCCGAGCCTGAGACTTCAGGCAGGAGAAGGTGAATGCTCCAGCTTGAAGACTCGCAGAGACCGTCATTCTCTCTTATTCTCCCCTTCCATTCTGTTCAGGAGTTAACAGATTGTTGAGGCCACCATGTACACAGAGCCATCTGCATCACTCTTTGATCCCTTCAGTGTTGGTCACAATCAGAAACATCCCCCATAACCTGGGCCCGGGGCAGATTGATAAATAAATTCAATCACTACAGAAATCAGAGACATTTAAAAAATGTTTAATGAGGTAAACTTAAGCCCTCATTACAAAGGAAAAAAAGAAGTATCTGTTATAATAGATTTTTAGGATTAGGGAGCCCACCTAAAATCTTTTTGTCAATCTGACAGTATATTTACTAACCCATCATAAAGGAATCGTTATTGTTCCATTTTACAGGTGAGGAAATAGATAGCAAGGCATAGTAATATTTCAACGGTCTCACATCAAAAAACAAAGGTAGTACCAAAAGCCATGCACCATGGCCTCACCAATGCTGCATTTTCAGAAATGAACTGAGTAACAAAACAACGAAACATTAAACAGAGAAAGAGAGAGAAAGAGAAAGAGAGAGAGAGAGAGAGAGAGAGAGAGAGAGAGAGAGTGCTACGAGGAGGCCTTCAGCTTCCAGACTTGAGGAATTAACTCCTGTGTGATCCTTTACCATGCAAGCCCTCATCAGAGAGTGCTCTATTCTCAGACAGCAAGACCTAGGAAGGCCTTTTCCAGGCAGAAGAGTGGAACCAAGGCACCCAGAAAACTCTGAAATGTGTGGACACCCCCACCAGACAGACACAGCCAGATAGAGAGGGTGCTGAGATGACAGAGCTACCAGTTCTGTTTCTTCAAGAGTCCTCCGCCTTTCTAATGCCTGCTGAGCCAGAAATTATTTTTATAGCTGATTAAAATTCAATAGCCTCTAGAACATTCGCTCGTGTTTTGACTGTAGCTCTTATTGCGTGTGAGAGAAACTTGTCTCCTTTGCTCAAGCTCTGAAATGACGGCCTGTGTTGTTAGTCGCCCAACCTGCACAGCCTTCCTGCCAGATTCTGTTCTTTTTAAGTTTTAATTATAAAACTTTCAGAAAATTAGCTTGTAACCTTAGAGACACCACCAAGATATATTAGTAGCTAATGTATGTTAATATTCTCTTTAGTTTTTTTTTTTTTTTGGCTTTTATCCCTTAAAGAAAAGAAGAGAGATGGCGCAGAGGTTAAGGCCCTTGTTTTGCACCACGGCTGACCCCAGGTCTGATCACCAGACCTGCATAGATGTGACCCCTGAACACAGAGTCAGGAGTAAGTCCTGAGCACTTCAGGGTGTAGCCCCCAGCTGCCCCTCCCCATAAAGTATGGGTTTCATTTCCTGCCTTGCTTCTCATATGATTTCTCAGTTTTGACCCCCCAAGGTAACTACCACACGTAAGATACACAGACACAAAAACTCTAATTCTCTATATGTCTGTATGTAGATAGAGACACAGAGATAAATATATTTAAGCAGTGTATTATTTTTTGCTCAACGTTATGCTGCAGAGATTTAACTTTGCTATAAATATAGAACTCACAGAAACGTGCCAGAATTCACCCCTCTGTGCCAAGAGGCCGCAGCATATTTATCAGTTTCCCTGTTGATGGAAGCCGAGTCTTTCCCATGATGAGAGCTGCAACGGACAGCGCTGCCTTTATCCCCTGTGCACAGCGACCCTCCTCCTTTAACTCTGCTGAACTTAACTCTATACCCCCCTGAGATAGAGAAAAAGGCAAACTGGAAATTTTAGTAACAAACTAAAAGAAAGTTCCTCAAAAGGGCTAGAGGATAAGGTTCCGATAGAGAGAATAAGGTTCCAATAGAGAGAATAAGGTTCCAATAGAGAGAATAAGGTTCTAGTAGAGAGAATAAGGTTCCAATAGAGAGAATAAGGTTCTAGTAGAGAGAATAAGGTTCCAATAGAGAGAATAAGGTTCCAACAGAGAGAATAAGGTTCCAATAGAGAGAATAAGGTTCCAATAGAGAGAATAAGGTTCCAATAGAGAGAATAAGGTTCCAACAGAGAATAAGGTTCCAATAGAGAGAATAAGGTTCCAATAGAGAGAATAAGGTTCCAATAGAGAGAATAAGGTTCCAACAGAGAGAATAAGGTTCCAACAGAGAGAATAAGGTTCCAACAGAGAGAACAAGGTTCCAATAGAGAGAATAAGGTTCCAACAGAGAGAATAAGGTTCCAACAGAGAGAATAAGGTTCCAACAGAGAGAATAAGGTTCCAATAGAGAGAATAAGGTTCCAATAGAGAGAATAAGGTTCCAACAGAGAGAATAAGGTTCCAATAGAGAGAATAAGGTTCCAACAGAGAGAATAAGGTTCCAATAGAGAGAATAAGGTTCCAATAGAGAGAATAAGGTTCCAATAGAGAGAATAAGGTTCCAATAGAGAGAATAAGGTTCTAGTAGAGAGAATAAGGTTCCAATAGAGAGAATAAGGTTCCAATAGAGAGAATAAGGTTCCAACAGAGAGAATAAGGTTCCAATAGAGAGAATAAGGTTCCAACTGAAGCAGATCTGGTGAGCGCTGACAAGAAACTGAATTTTACTCAGTAGAAGTAAAACATTTTCATCTTCAGGACTGACAACTAGAGAGACATGAGTTTGTCTTGCCTGCTGAGTTAATCTCCCCTTCTAAAATTGATGCCAGGCTGGTTCTGGAGGTATCAACTGTCCTACACTCATCCGCTCGCAGAGCGAGATTGGACCTGTGTCAGCACTATGAGCTGTGCCAGTCTCTGGCTTTGAGGACTGGGGAGAGACAGTGAAAGACTCAGGAAAGATCTCAGAATGAGTCCTAGGACTTCCGCTTTGACTATTCAGAGAGGAAAGTTCACTTTCTGCCCCTCTCTGGAGTTACTGGGCTCTGACAGCATAAACCTGGCTGTGCCACCAGAGAGGACCTTGCTGGCAAAGATGTGATGTCAAAACACAGAGATAGGGGCTGGAGTGATAGCCTAGTGGGTAGGGCGTTTGCCTTGCATGCAGATGGCCCATGCTGGCCCAGGTTCGATCCCCGGCATCCCATATGGTCCCCGAGCACCGCCAGGAGTAATTCCCGAGTGCAGAGCCAGGAGAAACCCCTGAGCATTGCCGGATGTGACCCAAAAAGCAAAAATAAATAAATAAATAAATAAATAAATAAATAATTTAAAAAAAACAGAGATAAAATCAATAACATCTTTTGCCATGGATCCAGCCATGACTCAAGTGGTGGCTTTATAATATTATTGTCACTGTCACGCCTTCCTGTTCATCATCGATTTTCTTGAGCGGGCCCCAGTAACATCTCCATATGTCCTGTCTCATGCTAGTAGAGCCCAAGGGCATCTGCTTGCTCCAGGAACATAAAGAGCCTCAATCCATTCGGAATGAGGTCTATAACTGGTATTTGGCATATCAAATACAACACAGGTAGCTTGCCAGGCTCTGCCGCAGGTAGCATACTCTTGTAGTCATCTCTAAGTCCAGCATTTATTGATGAACCGTGGCCACCTGCGGCCGCGAGAGCCAGGATGTGATAGGCTGGTCTGCTGTGATAGGCTGGACCCACAGACATGGGGCAGAGCTGCTACTTGCTCTCCCTGTGCCCGACCACTCACGAGGCGCCCAGGAGGGATGGCGGGTTCCTAGCCCCTGGCCAGCCACCCCAGCAGAGCCTTGCAACAAGCCAGACGACCCCCTACTCCATGAGGGCCTCCATTTTCCACATCCAGACTTCTCTCTCATCAGAACTCCACCCAGCAGACCAGCCTATAATATTATTATATAACAATATTTATAACATTATAAACATTCCCTTAACTATGCAAATCACATGACTCAATACATTCTCTTGAAATATCCGAGCCGCTATATCCCAGCAGGGCCCAGCCCAGTCCCTGGTGTCAGGTCACTTGCCTTCAAGGTCCCCTCTGCCATCCTTAGCTATGAGAGTGAGGTGACACCTACGAAATAGCCGAATGGTGCCTGTCATATAACTAACTCACCCTCGGGACTCATCGGCACTAGAATGAAGCCAATTGGATTGTCTTGCAACTTGAAGAATTCTGTCACAGTCACTTTCCTATCTTAACATGGATAGACTAAAGTTTGCAGTAATTCAATATTGAGTTACTAAGTATTGCTCTGAAGCATCTCTAATTCAACTGACTTCATGGACAGGATGTTATCTTTGATCATTTGAATGGATTTCCTCACATCAGTTCAACGATATTAAGATCAAAACTGAGACTTCCCCTGCAGAAATAAAAATTCTTAACACTTAAGACCTTTCCAGCCTTCTGGCCTAGTCTACACTAGCCAGTTGTCATAATCATGTAAGCCTGTTTCTTGAAAGAAATATATTTGACCTGTCTCTCCCTATTTCTTTCTCTCTCCTCATCTATCTTTAATCACCTTCTATAATTCTGTTTCTTTAGCAAACTCTCACTGCAACGATTCTTTGCTCCTATTATTTTTTAATTAGAAAAGAAAACAAAATAATTAAAATTGAATACTAGACTTCTACCCTATACACCAGGTCATTTCAAATAAAGACTGTTAGGAAGCTATTTTAATACAGATAACATTTTTCAGAATTTATCAGGAAATATGTGCAAAGCTAGATGCAGGGAATGGGACTATGATATGAAATTAAATTATTGTTAGGGTTGAAGAGGACATATTGGATGTCAGCAGGAGTTGGAAGGCAAGTTGAGTAGTCCTGGGCCCTCATGATTTTGTAGGTGCCAGAAAACTGTTCGTGTTTTTTAACATTGTAAAATGCCTCCCTTTTCCCTTCAGCACATGGGAAATGTCATCACATAAATGACCTAACTACATATAACTATACCAGAGAGATGGGAATTTATATTCGTAAGCATCCACACACACATCCTCATGAATGCTGCTGACGTAAGTGAGTAATCACAGAGCCTTTGCGGGCTGTAGATTAATTCTAAATCTTCCATACATTCAGTGCATCAGTGAGTTACTCAGCTCTTCATCTTAAAAATTGTCCTTGGGTAGGTTGTACTCTGGGCTTGTAACGGCCCAATTCTGTGGACTTCATTTTACTACGCATGGGGCTTGTGTTTCTTTATATTCAAACTCTATGTTTTACCAATATTTCTATAATGACCTCAGTACTTAAAGCCTTATGCTGATTTATGGGGCATTCCAGATTCCAGGAGGAGACGTCTCTGCCCAGAAGGATCTGTCTGAACAGGCACATTATTCTGTGGCTAATATGAGTTGACATAAATCTTTTCCTTTGCATGGACACTTACTAGGATTCCATTAAGCCCGTTGCTGCCCTCAGAGACCCCCCCACCCCCCAGATTGCCAGGGGTTTGAAAGAAAGTAAACAGGTAAGAATGGATGCTTGTATCCCTGCAAAGAGGCCCTCCAGAGAGGACCACTGAAGGAGTGAGAATGAAAGCTACATTGGGACAAACTTTCTATGTTCATAGATTAGTGCGTGGACCCTCCCAGATGCCATATTTAAATCACAACAGGAAAGGATTATCATTTATTCATTCTACTACTCTTTTCAGCCATTTTTTCTGCCCCAGGGGTCCTCAAAAGATATGCATAATAATAATAATAATTTGATACAGATTCTCCGTTCTTTTCTTAATTAAAAACCAGTCCATGAAAAGCACAAACTTCAACAAGCACACACAGGAGGAAACTACTGCTACTTGTGTCTAATTATCTAACCGTTAGGCAATAAATGAGAATTGCTTTCTGATTATCCAATACAATTAGGAGCAAGTGTATTCAGCTATTGGAGGAAGTGGCTGGTTAGACAATTCCAAATCACTATTTGAAAAGAAGATGGTTAGACAGTTCAACAGTAGTTTTGCTTATGTGATGTGTGCTAATTGGTGCCAGACACTTCACTGGCATGTGCCCTTATTCCCACAATAATGTCCAAGTGAGACCCCACAAAGATCCTTTCCTGGGACTGTGGTTGGAGCTGAATGGGTGAAAGACGCTTTGGAAATCACCTTTGGGAGTAACTAGATAGCATAGGGGCACAGTCAGCCTCTCAGAGAAAAGCCAACAAGCCATACAAGTGGGTCAATATGATCCTGCTTATACCAAATGTCCCTGACTAGTTGGGGAGAGCCAATGGTTCTCCCCAGCTGTGGCCCCCAGTGCCTGGAGGGAGTCCTGGGACTCCGACCCAGTTTCTAGACCAGAGGGAAGATCTTTTGGTCCTGTGCAAAGCAAGCTGAAGAGAGGATAAGGAAGGGGAAATCGCCTCTCCAATGTTTAATACAAAGACAAAGCACGTTGCTCATGTAGTCTTCTGATTCTTGCTCCTGGGAGACAAGAGTCTGCTATTCCATCGATCTGAGTTGAGAACAAATTCACTACTTCCCTAAATGACTTTGAAAAGACCTCTGCTGCTTTGAGATAACAAGGCCAAGTGAGAAACAGAGTAAGAGGAAGATGAGGATATTGATGCCAATTAAAGAGATCAGGAGTGGGGCCAGAGCGATAGCCCAGAGGGTAGGGCGTTTGCCTTGCACGCGGCGGCCTGTGCTGGCCCGGGTTTGATTCCCGGCATCCCATATGGTCCCCCGAACACCACCAGGAGTAATTCCTGAGTGCAGAGCCAGGAGAAACCCCTGAGCATTGCCGGGTGTGACCCAAAAAGCAAAAAAAAAAAAAAAAAAAAGAGAGATCAGGAGTGGGGCCAGAGCGATAGCCCAGCGGGTAGGGCATTTGCCTTGTACGTGGCTGACCCGGTTCAATCCCCGGCGATCCCATATGGTCCCCTGAGCACCGCCAGGAGTAATTCCTGAGCAAAGAGCCAGGAGTAACCCCTGAGCGCCGCCAAGTGTGACCCAAAAAACAAACAAACAAACAAACAAACAAATAAATAAATAAATAAATAAATAAATAAATAAATAAATAAATAAATAAATAAATAAAATAATAAAGAGATCAATCCAACGCTTGGTGAATTCTGCTTCACAATGATAGGAAGAGCAGACACCGAAGGATCAAAAAGCGACGCCGCTTATGAACGGCTTGGGTGCCACAAGCCAGTTATCCCTGTGGTAACTTTTCTGACACCTCCTGCTTAAAACCCCAAAGGTCAGAAGGATCGTGAGGCCCCGCTTTCACGGTCTGTATTGAAAATCAAGATCAAGCGAGCTTTTGCCCTTCTGCTCCACGGGAGGTTTCTGTCCTCCCTGAGCTCACCTTAGGACACCTGCGTTACCGTTTGACAGGTGTACCGCCCCAGTCAAATTCCCCACCTGGCACTGTCCCCGAACAGGTCGCCCGACCGGCGTGGGGCCGGGTGCTTGGCGCCAGAAGCGGAGCCCCTCGGGGCTCGCCCCCTCCCCTCACCGGGTCAGTGAAAAAACGATCAGAAGGTTCATCTCTTCAAAGAGATGAACCTTCCTTAAAGGAGGAATGTAAATGTCCAAAAGGCACATGAAAATTTGCTCTACATCACTAATTATTGAGGAGATGCATATCAAAACAAGAATGAGATATCTGTCATCTCATGCCACGAGACTGGCACACATCAAAAGAACAGTGTTGGTGTGGATGAGGAGAGAAAGGGACTCTCATTCACTGCTGGTAGGAATGTCAATTGGTCCAACCTTTCTGGAAAACGATATGAACATTCCCCCCAAATCTAAAAAATTAAGCCTCCATGTCTCAGCAATACCAGTCCTGGCCTATGTGTGCAAAAAACACGATGCAGAAAAGCCATCTGCACTTCTGTGTTCATTGCAGCACTTTTCACAATAGCCAGAATCTGGAAACAACACAAGTTCCCGAGAAGTGGATAAAGAAATCACAGTATATCTACACAGTGGAATATTACACTGTTAGGAAAAGTCTATAGATAAATATTTTTGTCCATAGATAAATATTTTTGTCTATAGAGACAACCAGCCAGACCGCCACCCCCACCCACTCCATGGGTGCCGCCATTTTCCACATCCGGACTTCCCTCTCTTCGAACTCCACCCAGCCGACCAGCCCATCACAGCCCGGATCATCGACACCCACCCTGCAGCAATTTCTTCCTCAATCCAGCCCAGGTATGCTGGTCCAGAGACTCAGACATGGGGCAGAGCGATTCCTTGCTCTCCCTGTGCCCAGCCGTTCATGAGGCAGTCGGGAGGCATGGTGAGTTCTAGCCTTGGCCCACCACCCCGGCAGAACCTCACAACCAGCCAGACCCCCCCCACCCACTCCATGGGTGCCGCCATTTTCCACATCCGACTTCCCTATCTTCAGAACTCCACCCAGCCGACCAGCCCATCGCGCCGCGCGGTTCATCAATAAATGCTTTATTTGGAGGTGTTTAAATAATATGCCTTCCGCACGGCAAGCCTAGCAAGCTGCTCGTGTTGTATTTGACATGCCAAATGCCAGTAACAATTATATTAGGTCATTCCCATGACCTAATATAATGGTTTTAGGCTCTTTATGTTCCTGTAGCAAGCCGATGCCCTTTGCTCTACTGGCATGAGACAGGACATATGGAGATATTACTGGTGCCCGCTCTAGCAAATAGATGATTAACGGGAAGATCGTGATCGTGATCGCCTATAGAGACAGACATGGGGAAGAGCTGCTACTG
>JAJIBD010020880.1:0-48278 GCA_021461705.1 Cryptotis parvus
AACTCCCATTTGACCCAGCTATACCAGTCCTGAGAATCTACTCTGGGAAGCCAAAAATATGCAGCAGAAACTCCATACCTACTTTTATGTTCATAGCACTATTCACAATAGCCAGAATCTGAAACAACCAGAGTGCCAGAGAATCGATAACTGGATAATGAAGCTTTGGTGCATCGACGCAATGGAATACTATGCAGCTGTTAGGAAAATAAGTTATAAAATTTGCCTATAAATGGATGGACATGGAGAAGATTATGTTGAGTGGAATTAGCCAGGAGAGAGACAGATACATAATGACTGCATTTATTTGCATGATATAAATATATATATATATGTACATATTATGACACCAATATCAAGGTCAAGTGAACATGTATCAGGAGGTCTTGTCAAAGGTGGAAATTATCACAAGCGTTGTTGGAGTCAGAGGCTAGAGTAAGACAGAAAATAGTACAGTGTGCTAACAATTGTCGAGGTACTAATACCAACCTAGAACTGAGCATTAAATACAGGCAAAAAGATACACATGACAACCCTTTAATGTATGTTCTGTAATCCATAATCTGTAAGGAAAGGAGAAGAGAAAGAAAGAGAAAGGGAAAGAAATAAAGAACCTGCCATGGATGTAGGCTAGGGATGAAGGGGGAGATGGGCACTGGTGGAAGGATGGGTGCTGGAACACTGTATGACCTGAAGCAGGAATGTCCTGTCGAGACGAGGCAGAGATGAGACAACTAGGAACACAACGTATATCCATTAATATTTTTAATGTTCACCAGCCAGAGGGGCAGCAGCTCTCATCTTGGCAGCTGACTAACCTCAGCTAACTGACTTTAACTCACTGACCTGAGCTCACTGACCTTAGTTCACTGACCTGAACTGACTCATTTGAGCTGACTGACTTGATCTGACTGACTTGAGCCTGACCTGAGGTGACTTATTTGAGCTTACTGACTTCCTCCACCAAGACCCCAACTCTCTATCCCATTGTCTCAAAGGGCAATACAGCTCATGGTTTACATTAGAAAGACATTTCACATCCATTGAATAGGACTTAGTAATAATAGGAAGGAGACAAACCAGAAACAAAAACCTGCAAGGTGCTATCTAGGTAAGATGAGATGAACAAAAGAACTCATTACAGTTGTTAATGCAGCCTTCCGGCATAGCCCATGATGGCAAGGACATGTCAGACAGAAGAACAAGAAAAACCCTGTTTTCTGCCTAACTTTAAGCATCATCCATTAGACTCCATCTTGGGCTTGTTATAGCCAACAAGGAAATGTGCAGAGAAATGACCTAGGATAGCCTTGTCTGTGTACCTGCAGCTTGATTAACAGTCTCACTAGGAAATTCTACATACTAACTCTATTGGGAGACAGTCAAGCAGAAGTCCCTGTGTATCTGTTAACATCAGTCCTTCCTTCTCATATCCTTAGATCTACCTTCTGCCAACATGACCAAAACCCAAACATGAACTTTTTAATTGTATATCTTTGTAATTTTATATCTCATGGTGGTATAGTTAAAATACTTAAAAAAAAACTACCTATAATAGTATGTATGGGATATATAAATATCCTCCAGGAAAGAAAACTGCATGTCCATACTGGGTCACTTGAGGCTAGTTTTTAATTACTTTAATTTTTTTTATTTATTTGTTTTTTGGGAACCACACCCAGAGAAGCTCAGAGCTTCCTCCTGGCTCTGTTTTCAGGGATCACATTAGTAGTGCCCAAGGGACTAGAAGTTGTGTCCTGGTCAGCTATGTGCAGATAGGGCCCTGCCTGCTGTACTACCTCTCAGCTCATCAAGGTCAGTTTCCATTTTTTTGTAAAAATTGATTAAGTGTTAGTTACAATAGCTATAGTTATTCATTACTAAATTTCAGACAAGCAAGGTTCCAACACCAATCCCTTCACTGGTGTCCATTACCCTCCACCAATGTCCTCAGTTTCCCTCCCACTGTCACCTCCCAGTTTGCCTCTGTGGCAGGCACTTTTCCCCTCACCACTGTTCTAATATTACCATCTCTTATTCCCTTTACCCACCCCAGAGGCAAACTTCCAACTTCATTGTTCTCCTTTCTTCATTTCTATTGCCTTGGGTCTAGGAAATTTCTTTTATATCTAACATGAGAGAGACCATTCTGAGATTGTTCCTCTCCCTCTGATTTCAGATGTGATACTTTCCAGATCCATCTACGTAGCAGCAAATTGCATGACTTCCGTTTTTCTTATAGGTTAGAAGTATTTCTCCTGTGTATATGCACTATATCCAGTCTTTGGGTACTTGGACTGTTTTTTTTGATTTTGACTGGTGCTGCAATGAACATAGAGTATAGATGTTTTTCTGCATTGTGCTTTTTGACCCCCTGGAACATATTCCAAGGAGTGGAATTGTCAGGTCATATGGAAGCTCAGTTCTTAGTTTTTTGAGAAATGTTCATAAGATCAGTTTTAAAAAGGAGAAATGGCAATGGTGTGGTTACAGAGTTAAGGACTAATAAGGAAAGCTTCATGGCCAATGATAGGACAGTTACAGGGACCCCCAAAAGCATAGCTGTAGGAAGAGAAGTTCCCAATTCAGATCAGGCTCTGCCCACCTTCCAGGCTCTTCCCAAGACCTTCATTCATCTGAACCTGTCAGAATCTAGATGATAAGAAACCCACTGAGTTAGCAAGGAGAAAGGTAGACAAAAGATATCAAAACAAATCAAAGTTATGCAGCATGTAGCATGTGGGAATAAAGGGGCATGGGAATGACTCGCTGGATGCCCCTCTTACTCATCTCTTTGTTCATTCTTTCATTCACCATGGATGTTTTTTCTCAAACATTCCATTAATCTTTCTTATTAATGAAAGTGCCTTAGAAAACTTAAGTGAAGGGTGATAAATAGTCCCTCATTTCAAGGTCTTTTTAATCGGATGGTAAAATAAGGCAAACACCTATGGAACAATATAATGCCAAAGTGTGGCTAAAGGAGCAGTGTGGTAGAGTGTCAGGGGACTGCTTAGCATGGAGCCTGAGAGAAGTGGAGAGGGACAGAATAAATGAATTTAAACAGACATTTGTGGGAATTGCAGCAGGATATTCCTACCCAGCACTTCAGTGCTGTGATAGATGGGCTAGTTATTTCTCAACAACGCATATGAAAGCTAAATGAATGTACATGTTGTGTATGTATGTTTATTACTTTTTATTGAGTACTTATGATGTGTCAGGAATTCTACCATTAGCCCACTGGAGACTTGCAGTGATCTTGCTCAGAATAACATTATTTTTCACATTTTGTGGATAAGAATAAATTAACACTTAAGGGTGGAATATCCTAGTGGAGGTCACACATACAATGGAAGGGGAACTGGGTTTCAAAAGGCAGGTATTTTTGACACAAATTCTCAAGTGTTCACCTTCTTAAATAACACCATTAAAGAACTAAGCAATGGTGCCCGTTTTCTTGTGTTTAATTTTTTTCTCTTACTAACAAGCATGTGTTCTTCAGTGAGTGCTAGCTAGAATCTTTCCCTATGGTATTAAGTTGCTTGGCTTAGAAAACAGGTTTCACTCACATGAGCTCTTTGCACTAAGGCACAATGCTGGAATTGGAGGAAGTTGGAACTGGGTACTATCTTTCTATCATTTCTATTTTATTTTATTGGTTTTGGGGCCACACCTGGCTTACTTCTGGCTCGGCACTCAGAAGCCACACCTGGCTTACTTCCGAGCTTACTTCTGGCTCTGCACTCAGGACTTACTCCTGGAAGGGCTCAGCCGAGATTATAACTTGTGTCAGTCACATGCAAGGCAATGCTGTAACTACTGTGTTATTTTTTTCTGGCCTCTCACTCCTATTTTAAGCTTCTTCTTGTGCTCAAAATTAATTTTATCAGCCCTATGCATAAGTACTCTGATCTTTCCTGTTCTCGTTGGATTTCTTCCTGCCAGTCTTTTATTTTTGGCCACATCCGGCAGGACTCAGAGCTTATTTTGCATCAGTGCACAGAAATCACTTTTAGCAGGGTACTATGTATGGTCCAGAGACCAAAAATAAATAAATAAATAAAAATAATACTCATAGTACAGTGAGATGGGCCACTAATAGGGGAATGAAAAAGGACTTCTGTAAAAGTGTACCAGGTTGAATGATAAATTATATGTTCCCTTAACCAAGAGCCTTATGATATGATTGTACTCATCCTTAACATGTTTTACAAAAACAATAGGGATAGTGAGCAGTTAACAAAACAGTAACAATAGATAAATGGATCCCCAAATTGAATTGGCATTATAGAGATCCAATAAGAAATTGATCAGCAGATCAAATTAACAGTATCCCTTTCTGCTGGATAAATCCAAAAAATCTAATTATAAAGGTTAATTTTATAATTCAGTTTTATATTACCAAGCAAAATAAAAATGTCTTGGAGGGTATTTTTATGCCACAGAGTCATTAATGATTCAAATGCCTTGGAACAGAAGCATGCATAGTTACAAATAATTCAAAGCACATAAGACTTTATAAAATTCTATCTATGAGAGGCATTCAATAAATAATCCAGAATTCATCTATTTCATGCCTATGTCCTTTGGTTTCAATGACATTCTCATTTTTCAAAGCAATATTGAGTTATACTGCACATTGAATTTCAGAAAAGTTCTTCCCAGTTAATCAAAATTTACTGAATTTGTAGCACAACACTTCTATTCCCCAGAGTTGTCATTACAGAGTTATCATTACACCACTACATAGCTTCTATCCTGACGAAAAAAATTCTGAAGGAAAATTTCAAAATAACAGTGCTAAAGGAGCTTTATGATTTGGAAACAAACTGATATAATTAAAGCTTAACACATTAGCTTCTGCTTCTTGACATTAGATTGGAAAATATCGCATGTTCATACCTAGGGTTAAAGTGTAAATGGTAAAATAAATATTCATTTGAATATTTATTTTCAAATAAATATTCATTTGAATCCACTGAAAACAGGACCCAAAATATAGTAAATGATGAGAACAAAACCATTCAGGGCCCAGAAAGATGGTACATTGGGGAAGGTGCTGACTGTGTGGGTAGAAGCCCAGGTTTATCTCCATTACAACATATGGTCCCTGAGCACAACTGAGCATAATCCCTGATCGCAGAGCAAAAGTAAGCGTGAGCACTACTGTCAGGGAGCAGTTGGGGTCCCCGATAATATCAGGGAAACAAGTTTCCTTCTACCTCCAAGGCCAGCGGGAATGGATGAAAACTCACAAGTCAAGCACAATTCCAAAAATACTTTTACTAATTATGAATAATAGAACAAGCTCTGCCATTACAATACAAGATACAAGATAGAGGTCTGGGATACACCAGAACCTCTATCTCTTGGTCAGAATTTCGACCATGCACTAGAGCCCAGGTCTTCCACCAAAGTGGATTGCTCTACCTCAAGTGGGTTGCCTTATATATACTCAAAAGCTATAATCCTTTCTTAGGGAGGATAGTGCCAACAAAGATCAACAAATCAGCTTTTAGGTGTAGATGTAGGGTGCTTCCACACCTGTTTCAGGTCTAAACAAATCATTATACCTGAAACTAGTCCCTTCGTCTAAGGTTATCTCTTATATCAAAACACAGAGGAAAGAGGATGTGAGGGCGATCTGGCACCCCATTGATCGCCAGGGTTGATTCGGCTGATAGGGCTGGCTAGGCGGGTGTCCCCTTCCTCCCTCACCGCTCCATGTGTGTCCCTCATGAAGCTGTGCGCTCGGTCAAAGAGGACAGCCTTACCCGAATAGAGACAGACCTGTCTTTGGTCAAGGGTATACGAATAGCTGTGCTCCCCTGCTAGAACCTCCAAACAAGCTCTCAATGTCCAAAACATTGAGGAAAGAGAAAGGTCTGGTATAAAATACATTTTTAAAAATTTTTTTATTTATTTATTTATTTTTTTAACTTTTTATTTTCACAATTACAAAGATATACAATTAAAAAGTTCATATTTGGGTTTTGGTCATACAGTGTTACAGCACCCATCCCGCCACCAGTGCCCATCTCTCCCACCACCAAGGTCCCTGGTTCCCTCCCCACCTCCCCTAGCCCTCCTCCATGGCAGGTTATTTATTTCTTTCTCTTTCTCTCTCTCTTTTCCTTCCCGTCCAGACTATGGATTACAGAACATACATTAAAGGGTTGTCATGTGTATCTTTTTGGCTCTATTTAATGCTCAGTTCTAGGTTGGCATTAGTACCCTCGACAATCCTTAGCACACTGTTCCATTTTCTGTCTTACCTAGCCTCTGACTCCAACACGTTTGTGATAATTTCCACCTTTGACAAGACCTCCTGATATATGTTTCACTTGACCTTGGATATTGGTATCATAATATGTACATATATATTTATGTTATGCAGATAAATGCAGTCATTCCGTATCTGTCTCTCTCCTTCTGGCTAATTTCGCTCAACATAATCTTCTCCATGTCCATCCATTTATAGGCAAATTTTATAATTTCATTTTTCCTAACAGCTGCATAGTATTCCATTGTGTAGATATACCAAAGCTTTTTTATCCAGTCATCGATTTTTCGGGCACTCTGGTTGCTTCCAGATTCTGGCCATTGTGAATAATGCTGCTGTGAACATAAAACTAGGGATGGTGTTTCCGCTGCGTATTTTTGGTTTCCCAGAGTAGATTCCCAGGAGTGGTATGGCTGGGTCAAATGGGAGTTCAATTTCTAATCTTTGGAGGAATGTCCCTATTGTTTTCCAGAAAGGCTGTACCAGCCGGCATTCCCACCAACAATGGATGAGTGTCCCCTTTTCCCCACATCCACGCTAGCACTTTGTTCTTGCTCTTTTGAATATGTGCCAGTCTCTGTGGTGTAAAGTGGTATCTCATGTTGTTTTGATTTGCATCTTTCTGATGATTAGTGATGATGAGCATTTTTTTCATATGTTTTTGGCCATTCGAATTTCTTCCTTGTTGAAGTTTCTGTTCATTTCTTCTCCCCATTTTTTGATGGGGTTGTTTGTTTTCTTCTTGTAAAGTTCTACCAGTGCCTGATATGTCCTAGATATTAACCGCTTATCAGATGAGTAATGGGTGAATATTCTTTCCCATTCTGTGGACTGCTTTTGTATCTTAGTCACTGTTTCTTTTGAGGTGCAGAAGCTTTTTTAGTTTCATGTAGTCCCATATGTTTATCTTTCCTTCTAGTTGCTTTGTTAGTGATGTTTCACCTTTGAAGATGTCTTTAGCTTCAATGTCGTGGAGGGTTTTTCCTATATTCTCTTCAATGTACTTTATGGATTCAAGTCTGATATTCAGATCGTTAATTCATTTTGATCTGATTTTTTGTGCATGGTGTTAGACACAGGTCCAAATTCATTTATTTACATGTCGCTGCCCAGTTTTCCCAACTCCACTTGTTGAAGAGGCTTTCCTTACTCCATTTTGGACTCTTTGCACCTTTATCAAAGATTAAATGATCATGTGTTTGAGTTTTGGGTGTCAGGATAGCTCAATTCTATTCCATAGGTTCACAGGTCTGTTTTTATTCCATTACCACGCTGTTTTAATTACTACTGCCTTGTAGTACAGTTTGAAGTTGGAAAAGGTGATGCCTCCTGTCTTATTTTTCCTGAGGATTGCTTTAACTATCCCTGGGGGTTTATTGTTCCATACAAATTTCAGGAGCGTTTGGTCAATTTCTTTGAAGAATGTCATGGGTATCCTTATAGGGACTGCATTGAATCTGTACAGAGCTCTAGGGAGTATTACCATTTTGACAATGTTGATTCTCCCCTATCCATGATCAGGGAATATGTTTCCATTTCCTTGTGTTCTCCTTTCTCTCTTGGAGCAGTGTCTTGTATTTTTCTTTGTATAGGTCCTTTACACACTTGGGCAAGTTGATTCCTAGATATTTGATTTTCTGTGGCACAATTGTGAATGGAATTGTTTCATTAATATCCCTTTCTTCTCTTTCATTATTTGTATATAGGAAAGCCACCGACTTTTGGGTGTTGATTTTGTATCCTGCAACTCTACTCTATGCGTCTATTGTTTCTAGGAGCTTTTTGGTAGAGAGTTTAGGGTCTCTATGGGTATACTATCATGTCATCTGCAAATAATGATAGCTTGACTTCTTCCTTGCCTATCTGGATGCCCTTGATGTCCTTTTTCTTCTCTGATTGCTATGACAAGTACTTCCAGTACTATATTGAATAAAAGAGCTGAGAGTGGGCAACCTTGTCTTGTCCCTGATCTCAGGGGAAGGCTTTCAACTTTTCCCCATTTAGAATGATGCTCGCTGTGGGCTTTTTGGTAGATGGCTGTAACTATCTTGAGGAAAGTCCCTTCAATTCCCATTTTCTGGAGCGTTTTAATCATGAACGGGTGCTGGATCTTGTCAGATGCCTTTTCTGCGTCTATTGATAGGATCATATGGTTTTTATTTTTTCTTTTATTGATATGATGTATTATGTTGATTGACTTGCGAATGTTGAACCATCCTTGCATTCCCGGGATGAATCCTACTTGGTCATGATGTGTAATCTTCTTGATGAGTCTTTGGATTCTTTTTGCTAGTATTTTGTTGAAGATCTTACCATCCATGTTCATCAGGGATATTGGTCTGTAGTTTTTTTTCTTTGTGTTGTCTCTCCCTGCTTGGGTATCAGGGTGATATGTGCCTCGTAGAAGCTGTTTGGGAGTGTTTCTGTTTCTTCTATTTCCTGGAAGAGCTTCAAAAGGACTGGCAGTAGGTCCCTCCCTAAAGGTTTGGTAGAGTTCACTTGAATCCGTCTGGACCTGTGCTTTTGTGTTTGGGAAGACTTTTAATTACTGTTTCTATTTCCTCAATGGTGATAGGCTTATTCAGGTATTGGAGGTCTTCTTGTTTCAGCCATGGGAGGTTTAATGGATGTATATTCATGAGGAGAAACACATCATAATTTCATGGACTTTATGCAATCTAGATGGTACCCATGAGGTCTTTCTTATTTCTATTCTGCACAAGGGTGATCCTGAGTATCTTGCCCTCTGTGTACTGAAAGAATCATGCTCGCTTGCTTGAGGGCAAACTAGTATAATTCCTCTTTGATCTTAAGTGGTAGTCTCAATTTATACAGTGTGGTGGTCTCCTGGTAAATTCTAACTATCCTAAGCTGGGGCCTAAACTGATAGTTAGTGGGTATTAAGAGGAATTGTGCCCAATCCAGATAACATTTAAATCATAATAGAGATTATAATAATATTTTAAAAGTTATTAATTTAGAGTCAAAATGAATCCTGTAACTACCACACCATCCATCAGTGTTTACACAAAGAGAGATCTCAAAAGCATGAACCCTGGCTTAAGGACATGTAAATAGCTTAAACTGTAAGTAATTTAAATAGCAAAATCCCAAGCTAGCTAGGTAAATAGCTTAAACTGTAAGTAGATTAAGCAGCAAATATCCCAAGCTAGGGAGGCCCTGGTATCCGACACACTGCCATAAAAGATCATCAAAACAAAAAGAATGAAAAGTTAATGAGCTTTAAATACAAGCAAAAGATACACATGACAATATCTTAATGTATGTATTATAATCCACAATTTCTAAGGTAAGGAAGAGAGAAAAGAGAGAGAAAGAGATAAAGAACCTGCCATAGAGGTAGGCTACGGGAGGGGGAGGGAGTTGGGGACATTGGTGGTGTGGAAATGGGCACTGGTGGAGGGATAGGTGCTGGAACACTGTATGAATGAAACCCAAATATGAACATCTTATGAACATCTTTGTAATTGTATAGTTTTCGGTGGTATAATAAAATATTAAAAATAATAATAAAAAACAAAAAGTTCAATAAAATTTAGTTAAATTGAAAAATGTAGATTAGTACAGCAAGTGAGATATTTGCCCAAATGTAGTTGATGAAGACTTGATCCCTGTCACCACATGTGATTCCCTGAGCACCAGTGGAACTGATCAAGGAGCACAGAGTTAGGATTAAGCTCTGAGCATAGTTGAGCGTGGATTCAAACAAATAAATAACAAAACAAAAACACCAGCATATATACTGTTTATCTGTATATTCCCCACAGAATCAAAGGCTTTCTTTAAATCAATGTACGTGAAATAGAGTGGCATCCTGAACTCCCTACAAACTTCAATGAGCTTGGTTACCGTGTGGATATGGTCGATTGTGCTGAATCCTTTTTGGAAGCCAGCATGCTAGCATGGTTGCCCTTCATCTAATGTTCTGCCAATCCTGTTCAGGATGACTTGAGTGAACAGCTTATAGCTGAAGGACATCAGCCAGATGGGGCAATAGTTGCCAATGTTGTGAATGTCTCCGTTCTTGAACAGTAGAACTGTCCTGCTGGTTTTCCATTGGGGAGGGCACCTTGCATTCAGATAGGTAGCGTGTGAAGACCCAAAACAGAGTATTGATGAATACTAAAGGCAGGTTTCAGGTGTTAAGATCTGACTTTGTCTGGGCCTGGTGCTGTTCCCTTCTTTACCGATGAAATGGCATGTGGGATTTCAGAAGGGAGAACGTTGGGAATGACATATCCATCCTGCGGAATTTGGTATGAAGGCAGGTGAACGTGGCTGTCAAAGAGATCTGAGTAGAAGTCATGGATAATCTTTTCCATTACCTTTCTGGACATGTGATCAATCCAAAAGAAAATCAGAGGGCAGTCATCTTGGTCTTAGAGTTGGCGAAGGACAGGTGGGTATTGCGAATGCTTTTCCCGGCTTCTGCTGCATCTTCCAGTATTTCTCCTCTTCTCTATTTGAGGTCTTCCCTTTATCACTTCTCTGCACTGCTTTGCAAGGTTCGATGTTAGCATTTGGTTGCCTGAGGCTCGTGCCTTGCCACGTTGGCGAATGCACTCGAGGATTTTTGAAGACAGGTGTCCTTTTGTGGTTTTTTTCTCTCTCGGCATTCTTCACACAATCATGGAGGTGCTTAACCAGTCAGTTGTGTTCTTCATTGATGTGATCAATGATGTTATCTTCCCATGTTTCCACAGTGGTGCCAAAGAGTTCCCAGTTGGTGGTGGTTGTGGGAGTTCTCTTCTTAAACATTGCAGCCTTTTCTCTCTGTTGCTTGAAGTAGAATTTTGCACCTGAAGGAGACGGTGGTCTAATCCTGTTTGGAATTTTGGGACTACAGCAGCATCGGTCAGGCAAAACCTTCGATTGAAGATGATGTGGTCAATTTTGTTGTGGAACTGTCCACCAGGGGATTCCCAAGTTCAACATTTCTAATCAGCCTTCTGGAACTGTGAGTTCCCATGAATGGTCTTGGTGGACATGAACTCAGATAGTCTCTCACCCTGTTCATTCCATTCTAGGCCATGAGTCCCGATGTCGAGTTCTTGAGCTGATCTTTTCGGTCCTATCTTGGCATTAAAATCACCGACTATGATCTTGTAGAAGGTGTGATCTTTTTTTATGGAACTCCTCCAGTTCCATGTAGAATTTCTCAGTTTCTTCTTCCTTGTATGTGGATGTTGGTGTGTAGACAATGAAGATAGAAACTGCTGGCAGTGGGCCACATCTCTTCAAGTGTAATCGTCCTATTTGGTTTGTTAGGCATTAAATTGAATCAATGTTCGCGGCCATGGTCATGTTTACAAGGACACCGACGCCTTTGGTGAGCTATATTACGACAGCCGATGCCACCGACGCTTTTTCATTGCATGTTCTGAGG
Source organism: Cryptotis parvus (assembly GCA_021461705.1). NCBI lineage: Eukaryota > Metazoa > Chordata > Mammalia > Eulipotyphla > Soricidae > Cryptotis > Cryptotis parvus. The sequence goes on from JAJIBD010020880.1 coordinate 11,694, forward strand.
AACAGTTCTTCTCCGGTGTCAAAAACAGTGTGATGCTATTGATGCCTCCTCGTCTCAGGTTAGACCAATGATGTCATATTTGATCTTTTGCGCCTGCACCATCAGATCCTCAATATATGCTTCCATTGCCAGTGTATGTGCATTGAAAATACAGACTGTCATTTTAGTCCGCTTTTGTTTTGGCAACTTAGCATGGACTTGAAATTTTATCAGGCCCTCCTTGTTCGCCCTTCTTAGTGCTGCCATATGAAGGGCTCTTTCAGGGTCAGGAAGATGAAAATTTTTATTACTGGTTTTTGGCATATTGAATATGCATCGAACAGTTTATCGTGCTCTGCCATGCTGGCGGTATACTCTTAGTAGCTTGCTGGGCTAAGCTCTACCAGGAGTAATTCCTGAGTGCAGAGCCAGGAGTAACCCCTGATCATCGCTGAGTGTGATGTCTCTCTCCACCCTGACAAGCAGGACATACCTTTCAGCTACTCAATGTAGCCGGAGAACACATATCTTGTGCCCTGGTCATCCCACTGGCAGTCCTTGATTAGCACAGCGAACATGGCGGCAGTAAAGATGGTAAAGAAAGATGACTGTCAGGTGTCCGTAATCGTGTCTACGGGCCGGGTCTAAGGCCCTGCCGGAGTCGCCTAGGAACTGGGGCCGCAAGCTGAGGGGCTCCCCTAGCGAAACAGGATGTTCAAACCCAATACATCAAGATTTTTGGTGAGCTATATTACTGATTCACCACCAGGATCTCACCATTCTACAAAGAAGTGATCATCAATGTCAAAAGAGGGGTTCGGCAGGGGGAGATACCATTTCACCAAAACTCTTCAGCGCCACCCTCGAGAACATCATGCGACAATTAGAATGGGAAGGAATGGGAGTGAAGATAGACGGTCGGCAACTAAACCACGTCCACTTCGCTGATGACATCGTTCTAATAACACCAAACATTAGCCAAGCAGCAAAAATGCTGGCTGATTTCGACCAAGAATGTGGGAAAATAGGTCTACAGCTGAATAAAAGAGGTGAGAGTGGGCAACCTTGTTGTGTTCCTGATCATAAAGTAGAGATTTTCAATTTTTCCCCAATGAAAATGATACTCGCTGTGGGCTTTTGGTAGATGGCTTTGACTATCTTGAGGAAGCTTCTTTCAATTCCCATTTTATGGAGGGTTTTAATCATGAATGGGTGCTGGATCTTGTCAAATGCTTTTTCTGCATCTATCGATAGGACCATATGGTTTTTATTTTTTCTCTTATTAATATGATGTATTATGTTGATTGATTTGCAAATGTTGAACTTTCCTTGCATTCCGGGATGAATCCTTATTGGTCATGATGTATGATATTTTTGATGAGTCTTTGGATTCTGTTTGCTAGTAATTTGTTGAAGATCTTAGCATCTGTGTTCGTCAAGGAAATTGGTCTGTAATTTTCCTTCTTTGTGTTGTTTCTCCTTGCTTTGTGTATCAGGGTGATATGTACCTTGTAGAAGATGTTTGAGAGTGTTTCTGTTTCTTCTATTTCCTGGAAGAGCTTGAACAGGACAGGCATTAGCTCCTCCTTAAAGGTTTGGTAGAATTCACTAGTAAACCCATCTGGACCTGGGCTTTTGTGTTTGGGCAGACTTTTAATACTGTTTCAATTTCCTCGATGGTGATAGGCTTATTCAGGTATTGGAGGTCTTCTTGTTTCAATCGTGGGAGGTTATAGGACTTCAGAAATTTATCCATTTCTTCTAGGTTCTCATGTTTTGTGGCATACATGTCCTCACAGTAATCTCTGATGATCTTTTGGATGTCTGTTTTTTTCTGTTGTTATGTCACCATTTTTGTTTCTGATTCTGTTTATTTGGGTTCTCTCTTTCCCTGTCCTTACAAGTCTTGCCAGTGGCTTGTCGATCTTGTTTAATTTTTCAAAGAACCAGCTCTTGGTTTCATTAATCTTTCAGATTGTTTTTTTGGTTTCCAGCTCGTTGATTTGCTCCCTAAGTTTTATTATTTCCTTCCTTCTGTCTAGTTTGCACTTCTTTTGTTGGTCTTTTTCTAATATTTTCAGCTGTGAGGTCAGGTTATTTATGTGGGCCCTTTCTTCTTTCCTTATGAATGCTTGCAGAGCTATAAACTTTCCTCTTAACACAGATTTTGCTGTGTCCCACAAGTTCTGATAGTTGGTATCTTCATTGTCATTTGTTTCTAGGAATCTTTGGATTTCCTGTTTGATTTCTTCTATGACCCATTTGTTGTTCAGCAGTGAGCTATTCAGTTTCCAGGTGTTTGGTTTGACTCCCTGCTTCTATGTATGGTTAACTACAATTTTCAGTGCATCGTGATCTGAAAAGATAGTTGACACAATTTCTATCTTATTTATTTTGTTGAGGTATGCTTTGTGGCTCAGTATATGGTATATCTTGGAGAATGTTCCACGTACACTGGAATAAAATGTGTATTCAGCTTTTTGGGGATGAAAAGCCCTGTGTATATCAAGCAGCTCTCTTTCTTCCATTTCTTCCTTCAGGTCCAGTATTTCCCTGGTGAGTTTCAGTCTTGTTGATCTATCCATAGTTGATAGAGCAGTGTTGAAGTCTCCAACTATTATTGTGCTTCTGTTAATGTCTTCTTTGAGGTCTATTAATTGTTTTAAGTATTTTGCTGGCCTCTCGTTTGGCGCATATATGTTTAGTAGTGTGATTTCTTCCTGGTATACATACCCCTTAATTATTAAGAAGTGGCCTTCATTGTCCCTTTTAACCTTTTTCAGCCTGAAGTTTATATTGTCAGATACGAGTATGGCCACACCCGTCTTTTTGGAGGGGTTGTTTGCATGGAGAATGGTCTTCCAGCCTTTGACTTTTAGTCTGTGTTTGCTATAATTATTCAGATGTGTTTCTTGTAGGCAGAAGAATGTTGGATTCAGTTTTTAATCCATTTTGCCACCCTGTGTCTCTTAATTGGTGCATTCAAACCGTTGATGTTGAGAGATATTATTGTCATTGGATTTTGTGCCATCTTTCTGTTTAAACTTGTGGTTTTGGGTTGTCTTATTTTACAATAGACCCTTCAATCCTTCTTTTCAAGTTGGTTTTGAGTCTATGAATTTCCTGAGTTGTTTTTCATCCATGAAGTTAGTGTATCTTTCCTTCACATCTGAAAGTAAGTCTAGCTGGGTCAAGAATTCTTGGTGAAGCCTGCAGTTCATTGAGTCTTTTCATAATATCCCACCATTGTTTTCAGGCTTGGAATGTTTCATCTGAGAAGTCTGCTGTAAATCTCAGGGATGCTCCTTTGTATGTGATTTCCTTCTTTGATCTTGCTGGTTTCAGTATTCTATCTCTGTCTATCATTTTTGTCGTTTTAATAAGGATGTGTCTTGGAGTATTCTTATTGGGGTTTCTTTTTAGCTGGTATCCTCAGCGCCTCCTGTATCTGGATGCATGCTTTCTTCAGTTCAGGGAGCTTCTCCAGCGATGATGGCTTTGACAGTTTCTTCTTCATCAGGGCTTTCTTCTTGCCCTTCTGGGACCCCAATGATGCATATGTTGTTCCTCTTGGCTTCTTCCCGATTTTCTCTGGTAGTCTGTTCTTGAGTGTGAGTATTTTTTCCATCTTCTGACATTGTCTACAGAATCTCTGAACTTCGTCTTTGAGATCACTAATTCTTTCTTCAGTAGCTGTTACTCTGCTTTGGAGGCCTTCCCCTGTGTTTTTCAGTTCACTTACCTCATTTTTAACATCTGTCATTTCTGCTTGTACTTTGGTCTGAAATTTACTCAATTCTTCTCTCACGTCCTCTTGTATTTTATTGACTTTGTATTCCATTGTTTCTTTGAGTTCCTTGTGCATCTTTAACAGTTCCTTCCGAAACTCCTTTTCAGAGAGATTATATAGCTCATCGCTTTTTGCTTGACTCATCTGTATTAGTGACTTCAATCGTAGAGCTTGAAGAAAATCTGCGTTGCTTTACTGTCGTATGTTGATAATATGTGTTCTGGGTGACTAGTCAATGGAGTTAGTAGTTGCCTGAATTACTTTGCAGTTAGGGATGTATAGCAAAGAATGTAGGGCAAATTCTCAGTGGTATCTCAGGTACATAGATATTACATTGTGTCGACGTGGAGTGTCAGTGGGTGGTTCCGAGTCAGGGGTCGGGGTGGAGGTAGTCCCGTCGAAGATCCGAAGAAACTGGGTGTGGCTTGGTCCCCTTCTCAAACTTCCAGCCCTTTATCCTGGAAACGAGTGGCTCAGGGCCTGCCTGCCACGGAAACGCACCTGGTGGGGAGAGCGCGGAGCTGCTGGGCATCTGGGTGGATGGCAGTCTGAGACAAGTTCCTTTTATTTCAAGTACCGGCATCAGATGGACAAACCACGAGTTCAACTCAGCTCCAAAATCATTTATTAATTACCAATAATAAAATAAGCTCTGCTACTACAATTCAAGATAATGTGATTCCCCAGACCTCTAACTCCTGGTCAGAATTCCAACCACGCACTCGGGCCCAGGAATCCCACCAAAGTGAATGGATCTGCCTTAGTAAGTCCCTTTCTATACCCAAAAGTCCACAAGGTCCTTCTTATTTCTACGCTGTACCAGGGTAATTCTGAGTGTCCTGCCCTATGTTTATTGAAAAGGTCATGCTCGCTTTTCTGAGGGAAAACTAGCAAGTTCCCTCCTTTGATCTTGGCAGAGTTGATGAACCATGGTTTCAATGTAACCAGGTGGTCATCTCCTGGTAAATTCTAATTGTCCCATGCTGGAACCAGTGGTTGTTAAAAGGAATTGTGTCCAGTCCAGATAGTATTGAATTCACAGTAGAGAGTATAATAATATTTCAAAAGTTATTAATTTTGAGTCAAAATGACTCCTGTAATTGCCACTCCCTCCATCAGTGTCTACACAAAAGAGAGATTTTTTTTAGCATTAACCCTGGCTTAAAGTCATGTAAATAGTTTAAACTAAAGTAGCTAAAATAGCAAAAATCCAAAGCTAGTGAGGCTGTGTCATCCAACAGTTTGTAATACAAAATATTACTGAAAACATTTATTCCAAACTTTTACTTACTTATAACTTTAACTTTTTAAAACAATAAATGGTGGAACCAGAGTGATAGCACAGCAGATAGGGCTTTTGCCTTGCATGCTGCCAAGCCAGGTTTAGTCCCCGGCATCCCTTATGGTACCCCGAGCACCATCAGGAGTAATTCCTGAGGGCGTATTCAGGATTAACCCCTGTGCATTGCCAGATGTGAACGAAAGAAAAAGAAACACTAAATGCTACTTTTCATTCTCAATGATAAAGGAACTCAATAGACTGGAGAGATAGTATAGTGGGTTGGGTGCTTGCTGTGAATATGGTCAGGCTAGATTCAATCCTTGGCATCCAATATGGTCCTCTAGCACAGCTAGGAGTGATCCCTGAACACATTACCAGGAGTAAGCCCTAAGCACTGCTGGCTATGGCCAAACCTCAATGACAGCAAGAATTAGAAACACAATAAGATATTAATGAAACAAAAAATACAAGAAGGGAAGGGGGAGATTATGATATTTCAATTTTCTAGTCTTGTTAGAAATCCCCTAATGGATCACTGTATCACTGTCTTCCCGTTCATCATCGATTTGCTCGAGCGGGCCCCAGTAACATCTCCATATGTCCTGTCTCATGCTAGTAGAGCCCAAGGCATCTGCTTGCCCCAGGAACATAAAGAGCCTCAATCCATTCGGAATGAGGTCTATAATTATTACTGGTATTTGGCATATATATCAAATACAACACGGGTAGCTTGCCAGGCTCTGCCATGCAGGTAGCATACTCTTGTAGGCATTTCTAAGTCCAGCTCACAAGCAGCCGCGCGAGCCTGGTGCTGATAGGCTGGCTGTGCTGGGTGGAGGTCTGACGGAGAGAAGTCCGGATGTGGAAAATGGAGGCCCTCATGGAGTGGGGGTTTGTCTGGTTTGTTGCGAGGCTTTGCTGGGGTGGTGGGCCAGGGCTAGAACCCACCATCCCTCCCGGCGCCTCGTGAGCGGCTGGTCACGGGGGAGAGTCAGTAGCAGCTCTGCCCCCATGTCTGCGAGTCTCTGGACCAGCATACCTGAGCCGAATTTAAGAAAGACAGCTGCAGGGTGGAACTTGATGAGCCTGGCTGATAGGCTGGTCTGCTGGGTGGAGGTCTGACGAAAGAGAAGTCCGGATGTGGAAAATGGAGGCCCTCATGGAGTGGGGGGGTCGTCTGGCTTGTTGCGAGGCTCTGCTGGGGTGGTGGGCCAGGGCTAGAACCCACCATCCCTCCCGGGAGCCTCGTGAGCGGCTGGTCACGGGGAGAGCCAGTAGCAGCTCTGCCCCATGTCTGCAAGTCTCTCCCCTAATGGATAAACCCCAATTCATATCCATCAGCTTTGGAAGGCTCAGTACAGGAAGTCTGGCGTGACAATTTGGTATAGAGTAAGCCTGAACTTACAGAATCTTGAACAACCATTTTTAATAGTGGTTGGATTAAGACCAAGAGAATGGAAAAATAATCAGCAATTTCTCAATTTAGCTTTCATAAACAAAGTCTACCTCATCCTTAGGGCGTGGACTGACCACTTCATGGAAAAAATTTAAGTTATACATATTGAATTAATTGAAACGTTATCAGTGGCTAGGACATGGAAATCAATTAAAGTGATATAATTTTTCACTCATAGAAATACTTTTTATTATTAAAATATTCCAAGAGAGAATTTGCTAGATTACTTACTAGATATCTGCTCACTTGCAGATATGAAAAGACACAAATATTATTGAACCTCTACAGAAAAACAAAGAGTTTGTATCACTTCACTTGTCTTGCCGTTGTTCATCAATTTTCTGGAGCGGGTACGAGTAACATCCTGTCGCATGCTAGTGTAGTCCAAGGGCTCCAAGAACACCAAGAGCCTCAATCCATTCCTTCAGGACATGTGGATGAGGTTTATAATTGTTACTGGTTTTTGGAATATCAAATACGACATGGGTAGCTTGCCAGGCTCTGTTGTGTGTGTGGTATACTTTCGGTAGGAGGCTCTCAGTTTGTGCATTTACTGATGAACCACAGTGGAGAGAGATAGGCTTTTCTCTTGAATGGAGCTCTGATGAATTGTGGAGTCCAGATGTTGAAAATGGCTGACCTCATGGTGTGGGGTTCCTCTGGCTTCTTGCGAGGCGCTATTGGGATGGCGGGCCAGAGCTAGAACCCACCTTCCCTCCTGGATGCCTCATGATCAGCTGAGCACAGAGAGAGCTATTAGCAGCTCTGCCATGTGTATCTGTGTCTCTAGTTCAAGTATACTTGGGCTTGAAATAGGCTTCGCTGTAGGATGGGACTCTGATAAGCAAGGCTTGAGATAAGCTTTTCTCTTGGATGGAGCTCTGACAAGCTGTGGCATCCAGATATTGAAAATGGCTGCCATCATCATGTGAGGGTTCCTCTGGCTTTTTTCGAGGCTTAGGATTAGGACATAAAGGGATAAATTGACAGCAACTAAATTATAGCTGAGGGTTTTAAACCCGATTACATCAATCTATAGATAATATCTACAAGGAATTATTGGATTTAAATGACACTTTAAAGGAAATGGGCTTGCAATCCTTGGGAAAAAGAAGATGGGAGGTATCACTTTCCCCAACCTCAAGCTCTACTACAGAGCAGTTGTAATTAAGACAGTGTGGTAAGGGTATAGAGACAAACCCGTAGACCTATGGAATAGAACTGAATATCCTGAAAAAAAATCTCAAATATACAACCACTTAATCTTCGATAAAGGAGCAAAAAATATTAAGTGAAGCAAAGAAAGCCTCTTCAACAAATGGTGATGGGAAAACTGGGCAGCTACATATAAAAAAATGAACTTAGACCTCCTTCTAACGCCATGCACAAAAGTCGGATCAAATGGATTATAGATCTCAACATCAGACTTGAATCTACAAGGTACATCGAAGAAAATATAGGAAAAACGCTCTACGACATCAAAACTAAAGGTATCTTTAAAGACGACAAACCACTGACCAAGCAAATGGAAGCAAAGATAAACAAATGGGATTATATAAAATTGAAAAACTTCTATACCTCAAAAGAAATGGTGACCAAGATACAAAGACAATCCACAGAGTGGGAAAGGATATTCACCCAATACCCACCTGACAAGGAATTAATATCCAGGATATATCAGGCACTGGTAGCACTTCACAAGAAAAAAACAGCCAACCCCATCAAAAACTGGGGTGAAGAAATGAACAGAAGCTTCCAAAAAGAAGAAATTGAATGGACAAAAGGCATATGAAAAAAATCATCAGGGAGATGCAAATCAAAACAACAATGAGGTACCATCTCACACCACAGAGACTGGCACACATCCAAAACAGCAAGAACAACCGGTGCTGCCATGGATGTGGGGAAAAAGGGACTCTCATCCACTGTTGGTGGGAATGCCGACTGGTCCAGCCCTTTTGGAAAACAATATGGGCATTCCTCCGAAAACTAGATATTGAGCTCCCATTGATCCAGCAATAGCTCTCCTGGGAATATACCCGAGAGACCAAAAAACACATAGCAGAAACACTATCTGTACTTCTTTATTCATCTCTGCGCTATTCACTATAGCTAGAATCTGGAAACAAACTAAATGCCCGAGAACAGCGGACTGGCTAAAGAAACTGTGGTTCATCTACACTATGGAATACTATGCAGCTGTCAGAAAAGATGAAATTATGAAATTTACCTGCAAATGGATGGACATGGAGACTATCATGCTAAGTGAAATTAGTCAGAAGGAAAAGGACAGATATAGAATGACTGCATTCATTAATAGGATATAAATAGATACCAGTGTTTTACTAAATGTGGGAAATGGTAATGGCAGATTAAAACTCATCATTGAATATACACAAAGAGACTTAAGTGATAAACTCTAAATATCTGCAGGGCTAGCCACAATGTGTAAAATAAGAGGGAGAGAGTTGCAGAGACAGAGAGAGAGACAGAGAGAGAAAGAGAGGAAATTGGGGTACCTGCTATTGAGGCAGCCTGGGGTGGGCGGTAGGGGTTCGGGGTACATTGGTGGTGGAAATGGGGCACTGGTGGAGGGATGGGTGCTGGAATACTGTATTACCAAGAACCAATTATTAACACCTTTGTAATTGTATGTCTCACGGTGGTATAATAAAAAATTTAAAAAAATAAAGCAAATGGGCTTAATACTTATATAAATACATACATACATACAATGTATGTACATACATAACATTATCCAAATAAAGCAGAATATACATTCTTGACCTCAAGTGCATGTGTGTTGAACACAAACCTCAATAAATTTAATACTGTTTTATCAAGCATCTTGTCAGGTTACATGGAATGAAGCTAAAAATCAACTACAAGAAACAATCTAGGTAATTCAAGTGATTTAAAATAGGTGAGATTTAACAACATGCTCCTGAGACAACTGTTGCAGGCAGTGTGTGTTTGGGGGGGGTGCAGTGGGTATTGTAATGGAATTTAGTAAAAATAGTGTCCAAAACCTGAATAAGCCAGAAGGCATGGAGGCCTTTGACCCAAGAGACCATCTCAGGATCCTAGAAAGCCAGTGAGACACCCAATTCCAGGCCAAGTGTGGGAGGCTTCATGAATTGAGAGGTATCTGTGATGTGTCCCAGCTCCCTCCACTCTGGAGAAGGCCATCTTTTCTCTTGAGCATGTGTCTTACTTTACCTCTGCTTACCTCCTTTTATTTCTCAATATAATCATCATAGTTCATATTTGTCTCCTACTGAACTTCTTTTCTGTGAGGGAAAGGCCACAGACTTGAAAGGTAAGGTCTAGGACTGGCTTCTCTTCGCTGCAAAGAAAAATTCTTCATTCCAGCCTGAATCCACAATGCCCCAAGAAATTGCCACACAGAAGTGGATTTCAGGCTCAACCTCATGAGGCTAGAGGGATGTTCGCATCCATGCTGTACAGGGCTTGTATGCAGTTTTTCTCCTGGCCTAGAGCTCTAGGTGCTTCCTCAGCTGACAGATGTGGGAGCATAGAATGTGGTAAATTTCCTTCTGAGTTTACTACGCTCCTCCCCCATGTCACAAAGTCACCCTGGAAGCTTCAACTGGGCAACACAACAGAGGCTAATGAGAGTCAAAGGCAACAGCAGAAAAATACTTAGAAAAAATACCTAATAGCTAACAGGGCATTTGTCTGGCACATATTCAATCTGCGTTCATCTTCGGCATTCCATTTGTTCCCCTGAAGACTGTCTTGAGTAATTCTTGAGTGCAGAGCCATAAGTAACCCTGAGCATTGTCCGTTGTGACTTTTTTAAAAGGCATTGCTGGGTATGACCCAAAAAACAAAGCAAACAAATATAAAAACATTTAACACCTTTCAAATGTAGTGAAAGTGGTATTAAAAAGATTTTATTGCAACAAGCTTATCACAAGAACAAGAACAAAGACAAATAAAATTATAACATTACAGTGTCATTGCTATAAGTCTATGATAGCACACATGTTTAATATTTGTGAAGACCTGAATTTGATCTCTAACACCATACAAATATGAAAATAAAGAACTGAAATTTACATTTAAAAGAGACATAGACAACAAATAAAACCCAATGCCAAGGCAGGAATAAAGTAAAAACTCAGCAGAAATAAATGAAATAGAGACCATCAGAGTGAGATAAAGAGCTGATTTTTTAAAAAGTCAAAAATTGGCATGCCTCAACAGACATATGAAAAACATTCATCATCACTAATCATCAGAGAGATGCAATTAAAACAACAATGAGATATCATCTCACACCACAAAGACTGGCGCCTATCCAAAAGAGCAAGAACAACCAGTGTGTCTGAGAAATTATGACTGGATAAAGGAACTTTTGGTACATCTACACAATGGAATACTATGCAGCTGTTAGGAAAAATGAAATTATTAAATTTGCCTATAAATGGATGGACATGGAGAGGATTATATTGAGTGAAATTAGCCGGAAGGGAAAAGACAGGCATAGAATGACTGCATTTATTTGCATGACATAAATATAAATATATATATATATGTATGTATATATCACTTTATCACTTGATATCCTGTTATTAGTAGATTTGCTCTAGCGGGTGCCAGTAATGTTTCCATTTCACCCCTATCATGTGCTAGTGTAGCCCAATGGCATCTGCTGGCTTCAGGAATACGAAGAGCCTCAAATCATTCACTCAGGGTCTTGACAAAGAAGTCTGACCATCTTGTAGGTGGGTGGTCACGTGATCTTTCGACGTACTGTGGGATCCGGTTGGTAACTTGGCTCTAGTCCAGAAGTCATCTCCAAAATCACATTACATTTCTGGCTCATCTGATTTTCGATGCCTTGGCAAACGAGACAACGTCCCTGACTCTGGATCCTTGAAGGAGGTCGGAACTCGGATTCCTTCTCTCACTTTGAGTGAAGCGTGATATACCAAGCACAGCTCTTTTGACTCCTTTTCGGGATGTTCCCGAATAGCATTCTCATCCTGCTTTAGAAGGGCCCAGGTCTCTGAGGCATATGTTAATGCAGGAGAATGGTGGAGTAGAAGTCGATCTATGTATACATATATACGTATATGTATGTATATATACATACATATTATGTATATAATATGTATAATATATATGTATTATAATATAGTGCATACATATATGTACATACATAATATGTATGTGTATATTATGTGTATATAGATATAAAATATGTATATATACATATTATGATACCAATATCCAAGGTCAGGTGAAACATGGATCAGGAGGTCTTGTCAAAGGTCGAAATTACCACAAATGTATGGGAGTCAGAGGTTAGGTAAGACAGAGAAAGAAACAGTGTGCTAATAATTGTCAAATACCAACCTAGAACTAAGCATTAAATACAGGCAAAAATATACACATGATAACCTGTAAGTGTATGTATTTCAATCCCTAATATATAAGATAAGGAAGAGAGAAAGAGAGAGAGAAAGAGAAAGAGAGAAAAGAGATAAAGAACCTGCCATAGAGGCAGGTTAGGGGAGGGGAGAGGGAATCAGGGACATTGGTGGTAGGAAATGGGCACTGGTGGAGGGATGCGTGCTGGGACACTGTATGACCAAAACCCAAACATAAACATCTTTGTAATTGTATATCTCGTGCTGGTGTAATAAATACTTTAAAAAATTGGCATGCCTGGGGTTACAGTGATAGTACAGCAGGTAATGCATTGGCCTTGCAAGTGGCTAACCCGGGTTTGATCCACAGCATCTCATATGGGTCCCAAGCAGCACCAGGAGTAATTCCTTAGTGCAGAGCCAGGAGAAACCCCAGAGTATCACCAGGTGAGACCCACAAAAAAGCAAAAAAAAACATAGCTTTAGCAGGATTCACTATGGAAAACATTAAATAAAATAAGAAAGAGGAGAAATTATAATGGACACCCCAGAACTATAAAGGATCATAATTGATTATGATCATCTATGATCATATGTGATAATCTATATACAACAAATTGGGCAAAGGAAAAGAAACTTAGAATCATATAACCTCCCATTATAGAAGTGAGTCATGAAGGAAATAGAAAACTGGGCAGATGAATTAATTATGAGAAAATTTATGGTAATGAAAAATCTCTCCCAGGTGAGAAGACCAGGATCAGGTGACTTTTCTGAATGATTCTACCAGACTTTTAAGGATGACATAGTGCCTATGATTTTCAAATTAGACTCTTCAAAAATTTTAAGAGGAGAAAAATACTTCCTTACTTAATGAGGTCAGCATTACTTATACTAAAGCCATAAAAAGTATATCACACAAAAAGTAAACATATGATCCAATATGAATGGTATTATTAATATGAACATCTTGGATTCAAATATATTAAAGAAAATTTAATTTAACAGTACATGAAAATGTTAATAAACCATTACTGAGTGGGGTTTATCTAAGGGTAGTCAATAGTTGATTTTATGTGAATAATTATGATAAATCCCACCAACAAAGTGAAAGATAAAAAAATGACATCTCATCATCTCAAGACAGTGAGAACTGCACAGAGCAAATAATCCATGTTGGCAGGATTGTAGTGAGAAAGGAACCCTTGTCTACTGTTGGTTACAATGTCATCTCATTCAGCCTCTATATGGAGATTCTCAAAAAATAGATTTCTGGAGATATGGAGATATGGAAAAATTGTCATACCTTTAACCATATGGAGATCTCTCATAAAAATAGGAATGGAACTACCATACAATCCTGTGATATCGCTTCTTGGCATCTATCCCCAAAAAGCAAAAAATATTAATTTACATGAATAAATGCACTCTTATGGTCATTATCTCATTTAGTGCAATAGTCAGGATATGGAAACAGTCAAAATGCCTATTTTAGGAAGAAAAGATTAAGAAGTTATGTAGACATACACGGTGGATTACTATGCAGATCTAAGCAATGATAAAGTCATGCAATTTACAACAATCTGAGTGGAGCTATAGCACATGCTGAATGAGGTTAGTCAGGGATAAAAGTATAAATATATAATGATATCACTCCTATGTGGGACCTACAGTTACACAGCAAGGTAGCAAAAAAGCCAAAGGCAGCAAACAGAACTGATTCACTCAATTGAGTAGATCGGGGGAGGATGTTGAAAGGAAGGATTGCTGGGGTCCTTGGGGGAGGAAGGTGAGCACACTAGTGATGTTGGGGGTGCTTGAATTATGTGCAAGGAAACCACCAATAGTAGTATACCAAATTACAGAACAGAAATGAATATAACGATAAATCAATAGGAAAAAAACATTTTATAAGAACCAGCATCCACTTATTTAAAAAAACTCAATAAAATGGGCTTAGAAGAAGCATAGTTCAAAATTTAAAAAAGCAAAACCACAAAATACTATCTATGAAAAATCACAAAGACCACAACAAAGACTACATTAAATATTTACATGCACATATATACACCACAACAAAAAAACACATGTGTGCATAAGTACACATATGTACATACTATATTTTCATGATTGATATATTATTTAGAGTACATTACTATATTAAGTTTCTATATAGAGCAATGAAGATGCAGCAGAAGCCAGGAAAAGCATTCACAATACCCACCTGTCCTTCTCCAACTCTTAGACGAAGATGACTGCCCTCTGATTTCCTGATGGATCGATCACATGTTCCAGAAAGGTAATGGAAAAGATTATCCATGACTTCTACTCAGATCTCTTTGACAGCCACGTTCACCTGCTTTCATACCAAATTCTGCAGGATGGATATGTCATTCACAACGTTCTCCCTTCTGAAATCTGACACGCCATTTTGTCGGTAAAGAAGGGAACAGCACCAGGACCAGACAAAGTCAGACCTGAACACCTGAAATCTGCCTTTAGTACTCATCAATACTCTGTCTCAGCTCTTCACACGCTACCTGTCTGAATGAAAGGTGCCCTCCCAATGGAAAACCAGCAGGACAGTTCTACTGTTCAAGAAGGGAGACATTCACGACATTGGCAACTATTGCCCCATCTGCCTGTTGTCTGTCATCTACAAGCTGTTCACTCGAGTCATCCTGAACAGGATTGGCAGAACATTAGATGAAGGACAACTATCTGAGCAATCTAGCTTCCAAAAAGGATTCAGCACAATCGACCATATCCACACGGTAAACAAGCTCATTGAGGTTTGTAGGGGAGTTCAAGATGCCACTCTGTCTCGTGTTCATTGATTTAAAGAAAGCTCTTTGTATTCCTGGAGCAACTAGACGCCATCGGGCTACACAGGCACGTGATAGGGTCAAATAGAAATGTTACTGGTACCTGCTCGAGCAAATCGATGAACAACAGGATGTCAAGTGATCAAGTGATAGAGCAATGAAGAAAATTTAAAAGAACATTCCCACTTAAAGCCCTATTAAAAATGTGAGCACAATAAATAAAAATAACAAAGTGAATGAACTTTACATGAAAAATTGTAAGACTATTGAGGGAAACTGAAGACATACAAAAGTGGAAAGATATTTTCCATCTCATTGTCATGGACTAAAAGAATAACATTGTAAATAATGGCTATTTTATCTAAACCAAGTTTTAAATCAATGTAATTCTTATCAAAATTCTAATAGCATTTTCATGAAAATAGAAAGAAAAATTTAAAATTTGGCAGCTCAAAAATATTAAATAGCTAAATCAATCCTGATATAAGAGAGCAAAATCAAAATATGGTGATGCTTTATTTCAAAGTATAGTAAACCACACAGTCTGGTAGCGGGTACACAGATTTGTTGAAACAGAATAAAGGGCTCACTGACTGAAGTTTCTGTGTCATGAACATGAATGGGGTCATGAGTTTATATCACTTGATCACTTGACATCCCGTTATTCATCGATTTGCTTGAGTGGGCGCCAGTAGCAAACATTATTACTGGTTTTGGCATATCAAATATGCATTGGACAGCTTGCCAGGCTCTGCTGTGCAGGTGGTTTACTCTCAGTAGCTTGCCGGGCTCTATGAGAGGGGGTGGGTAGAATATTCATGGTAATAAATAGATTATTTTTTAAAAACATTATTTTTAAAAATTATAGTTAGAAAAAGTTTATATATCCAGTGAAATTCTAGTAGTGCTGCTATTGATTTTTATCTCTTTCCTTTTCAGTTTTTGGGCCACACATGGAGGTACTCAGGGTTTACTTCTGGTTCTGTGCTCATGGATTGGGGGCCACATGTGGACTGCATTATAATTCGCCAATGTTCTTGAGGAAACATAATTGTAAGATGGTGGCTGTGCTATTCTCCCACAGATTAAGCTGTCAACACAATTGTCTATTAGCAAATTTTATAGCCATAAAAGTGCTCCCACTTTTTAAATATAGCTTGACCAAATGCGGTTGTATGTTGAATGAAATTTAATTTTCAAATTTTATTTTACATTGGAAAAATTGGAAACAAACAAAATGTACAGAAAGTTACACTCACAACAATGAACTTTTTCCTGGTCCATATATGAAAAGCTTGCTAAGTTCCATTACTACAAAAACACTTAAGCATTTTTTCTTACAAACAATCCTTCAAAGAACTGTAACACAAATATGAGAGAGAATAAAGAAATTGCCTCTGATGTATTGCTACCATCTAACCTTCAGACCTCATTCAAAAGGCTCAGTCAAAAAGGTCAAGGTCTGAATAATGCCTCAGATTTAATTCTCCTGTCTCCAAGGCCCTGTTGGTCTGGAACAACTTCTCAGTTTTTCTCTAACCTTCCTGACCTTGAGTGCTTTAAAAATTTCAGGTCTCATGAGGTACTCCCTAATTTGGCTTTTTTTCTGATGTTACTTCAGAGTTAGATACAGGTCATATAACTTTAGAAGTTCTAAACACCTCCATTTAGTTAGTACATTATTTCACTTATGATTGTTGATGTGTTTTCTTTGACATTTGATAAGGTGATGTCTGTCAGATGTTTCCTTTGCAAATCATTGCCTTCCTCTTTGCACTCACTAAGCATTTTGTAGAGCAGTACTTCAAAGTTATGCAAATATGTTGTTTTATAAACTGATTTGTGTGTTTGTATCTGAATGGGTCCACAGTTTCCTACTCTGTTGAATGGGCTAGTTTGTCGTGACCATTGTTAAGTTTGATGCCCAGATATTCTGTAACTCACCGCTGGGAGTCCTTTCAGGTTTCTAAATCTTTCTGACATATTTCTGTCTTCTAATGCTTTCCTTGGCTTTATTTTATTTATTTATTTTTGTTTGTTTAGACACAGTGATATGCATAGTTGATTGCACAAGGTTTTCAGGCATATTATATTCCCCAGCCACCTACTGCTTACCCCAGATTCTCTTCAACACCCCAAACCTGGCTTTTTGATCGTTACATTTTAAAGTTGAATTGTTGCAGCTTAGGTCTAATGCCTATGATAGTGTAGTTCTAGTGGTTTAGAAATATACAGATCTTTTGCCTTTACCATCGGTGAACCCAGTCCCCTGATCCCTGTTGCTATGTAACTCTTCTTGCTTCCCTCACCTCCATTTCTCTTTCCTTGATATTTTTCTTTCTGTGACCTACAACCTGTGTTTTTGCGTACCTTTGCTTCCATCCCCTAGACACGTTGTTCTAATACCAGATTAGTGAGAACTAGCATTGTTCCATTCTCTGCCCTCTGACTTACTTTACTTAATAATACCCTCCAGTTCCACTCATGTTGCAGCAAATTGATTTCATCATTTCTTGTGGCTGAGTATATTTCATTGTGTATATTCCATACACTACAGTTTCATTATTCACTGTTCTGTCCTAGACACCTACCTGGATTTTTTCCATAACCTGATTATTGTACTGTATCACAGTGCATATACGTGTATTTTTTAATGAATGTCATTGCATCTTGGGAGTAGATCAAAAAGCAGTGCAATAGCACGGTCATATGATAGCTCTATTCTTAGTTTTCTGAAGAACCTCCATATGTTTTTCATCAAGGCTAAACTAGACAACATTCCCACCAGCAGCACATGAGATTTCCTTTTCATCACATCCATGAAAACACAGCTTGTCCCTTTCCTTTCTGGTATATGTCATTCTCACTGGTGTGAGGTGATGCCTCATTGTCATCTTAATTTGGATTTCCCTTATAATAAGTGATGATGAACATTTTTTCATATGCCTACTGGCCATCTGTCTTCTGAGAAGGATCTAATTTCTCTCCCCATTATTTAATGTGTTATTGAATTTATACATGTTGATTTTTGTGTTCGCATATCTTTGATATTAATCTTTTACCTGATTTATTGTGTGCAAATAGTTTATCAAAATAAGTAGGGTGTTGCCATGGAGGAGGGCTGGGGAGGGGGAGGGAACCGGGGACGGTGGTGGTGGGAGATGGGCACTGGTGGCGGGATGGGTGCTGGAACACTGTATGACCAAAACCAAAATATTAACTTTTTAATTGTATATCTTTGTAATTGTAAAAATAAAAATTAAAAAAAAAGAAGGATGTTAAAAAAATAAGTAGGGTGTTCAAATTTAGCCTGGTCCTTTTGCCAAGCATGAAATTTATAATTTTTATGGTCCCGTTTTATTTTTGTTTCTGGTATCTTTGCCAATGGAATCATCTTACTGAAAATTTCTAATGCTTCATAATGTTTCAGGTTTTTAAGCATCATGCCAATATTTTCCTCAGTGTTTCTTTTTGAAGTCTGGTCTAATGTCAGGGTCTCTAGGTGGCTCTGTGGCTCAATGGATAGCATTGGACATATAATATCAGGGTCTCTGATCCAGTCTAAATTGACTTTTATGTAAGGTAGGGATTCAGGTCAAATTACTTATTTTTCCATGCATCTATCTAGTTTTCGAATACCCTTTGTTGAAGAGGCTGTTTTTACCCAGGGACCCACTTATTTGTCAAAAATTAGTAGTCCATAAATCAGACAATTTTGTTAGTTCTAAACCATTCTCAGGCATTCTATCTTTATTCTAGTACCATGCTGTTTTATTACTAGGTAGTCTTATAATATAGTTTCAATTAAGAAATGCAATATCTCCCGATTTCTAATTTCTCAGAAAGTCTTTGGCTTTCGAATGTTTCATTTTTATTTTATTTTTATTTAAAAATATTTATTATAACACCATTATTTGCCAAGTTGTTCATATTCAGTTGGTTCAGGCCTTATTTATACCAGCATCAATTCTACCCAGATCATCGACAGCCACCCTGAAGCAGTTTTTTTTTTTCAATCCGGCCCAGGTATGCTGAACCAAAGACTCTCAGACATGGGGCAGAGCTGCTACTTGCTCTCCCTGTGCCCAGCTGCTCGTGAGGTGCCGGGAAGGCATGGCGGGTTCTAGCCCCTGGCCTGCCACCCCAGCAGAGCCTCACAACAAGCCAGACCACCCTCCCCTACTCCATGGGGCCTGCCATTTTCCACATCCTGACTTCCCTCTCATCACAACTCCACCCAGCAGACCAGACTATCACAGCCTGGCTCACGCGGCTGCTAGTGGCCTCGCGGTTCATCAATAAATGCTTTATTTAGAGGTGACTACAACAGTATGCCACCCGCATGGTATGCCTGGCAAGCTGCTCGTAGTATTTGATATGCCAAATACCAGTAACATTTATATTAGGTCATCCCGTGACCTAATATAATGGTTTGAGGCTCTTTATGTTCCTGGAGCAAGTGGATGCCTTTGGATTCTACTATCATGAGACAGGACATATGGAGATATATTTCTGGTGCCGCTCTAGCAAATAGATGATTAACTGGAAGATAGTGATAGTGATCAATTCTACCACCAGAGTTACCCTCCTCCACATATGTCCACAGTTTTCCACTCACAATCCATCCTGCCCCCTTAGCAAATACAAAGAAATTTACCTCATATATTTGTTACAACACAATGGCAAATAGAATTGTCAAAACTTATATCAATAAAAAAGTAAATCTGTGACCACTGCTATGTCTCACAATGGTGTTAACTAAGTCACTGAAGATTTACTGAGCTGGTTGGTGCTAGTTGAGCTTCTGTGGTATTGCTTTTGCTCATTGAGCTGGTGGGCTTCTATGCAACTTTCATCAGATTTGCACTCAGTGGGGGTGGGCTTTCTTGGGATTTTAGGCTCCTCTGGTTGTCTTCCTGCCTCAGTCCTGGAATCCCTCATTTCTCCAATAAGCAGATCCAATAGGGATGGTTATTAGGTGTATCTCTCCTTCTAGGCACCTCAGTGGTTGGCATGACAGAGGTTGGTATGTGCACACACATGGGTATCTCTAGATCTATACTTTTAGCATGCTGCAAACTGTGAGTTCACACAGATCCCATCCCAATCAGCATCACTCAGAATGAAGGGTTAAAGGGAAATCTTGATGGGAATCTTATTTTTTTCTACCGAGAATAGTCTTTATTATACAGCTTCATGTACAGAGCAAGGATCTGGGAGCCCTAAGAAGTGGGGTCGGCTGACTCACTGCCCCACTCAAACCACTCCCAATGGGGTCTTGCCCAGCAAGGGACACAGGGATGGCTGTGACCCACCATCTTTCAGAACCACACCCAGGAACAACCCCCCAACCGCCGTGGACCTGAGGAGCTGAAGTGTGTTGCCAATGGCCCCATCACCTTTAGAAATTAAATTACAATCAAACCGAGTCTCAAAAAGCTTAAGAAGTGCAGCCCCTATTTACAAACCCTGTTAAATTAAGCATAAATAACAACTATACACAAGACACAGCATCGCAAAAACCAAAAAAAGAAACCCACAAAGCCTCCTCGGGACAGGGGTGACAGGCAGTACCAAAACAAAACAAAAAAAAGATGAAATAAAGAATGTCTCCATGGCCGCCCTCTTCAAGTTTTCCGCCAACAGACACCGAAATGTGAAATAAATATTCAGTACCTCCAGGCCTGTCATGAAGATTCTCCCAAGAGTACCCAACGTTTAAATAAAGCCAACAGAGATCAGCAGGCTGTTTCTCCAAGTTTCACCAATGCCCGGGCCCTGGAGCAGGGGTGTTGGGACGTCAGACACCGCCACGCACCGGAGCTGTCTCCTACTGCACGCAGGGGCGAGACAACTACTTTCTCAAGATAAATATTTAGTGGACACAAAAGCTGGCCCTTCCGGTTAACACTGACCCCCAAAGCCACGCCTCCTCCGGGGCTGGGGGGGCTGCCCTCCCTCCCCGCCTCCCCCCGCAGGAGGCCCAGGGAATTTCTGTAAAAGGTTCAAAACTTGTAGCCCCTCTTGAGAGGAAGGAGGGACTGGGGCTCAAAATCGAACGGACGCCGCGTGACGCGGAGAGCCAGGGAGCCGTCGGCCGGCGGTCACCTGTCCAGGAGCCAGCAGGCAGCCCCTGGGCAGAGGCCTCGAGTGGCACGGTGGGTGACCAGCTGTCCCTGAATCAGACGGGAGTCCCGGTCTGGGGAGCCTGGGGGGCGCCCTCATTTCGGGTGCTTGTCCATCTTCTCCAGCCCCTTACTGGAGTCAGGGGGCTCATTCTTCTCCAGCCCCCGCGGGGCCCCCAGCCCTACGGCAGGCTCATCTCCAGCCCCTTTACTGGAGTCAGGGCTCTGGTCCCCGGGTTCAGGTAGGACTTGTCTATGGCGCCCAGGGCCTCCTTTGATGCAGTTCTGCACGGCCCCACACGGCGGCACAGATGGCGGCCCGGCCGTGAGCGGTGAGGCTGAAATGGGACAAGCGGTTCTGAGTGTTGGTCTCTCAAGACCGCGGTGGCCGGTTATTGCCGCTCGGGTCCGGTCTTGATTGGGGAGGTCTGTGAATTCCTCCACTGCTGGACCCAGCACTGCTGGACCTCTTCACATCTGAAACTGTCATTGATGGTGAAAATTTGGTTTCCGTTATCATTAATAAGCAATCATTTTGTCAACCTCTCCCTGGTGTCACAGCGCCTCCCGCCACCAATGGGCTCACACTCTGCCTACTGGACTCTGCTCTCCACAGTGACCCAGCAGACACGCTTCTCATCTGATGCATGTGGACACAGCCCTAGTGGCTCCACTGGGCTATTCTTGTGTGGACAGTCTGCACACCTGGAGGTCTTAGTACCCCTCCATGTGGCACTGGAATGGGCCACACTGACAGCCCTCTTTGGAAGTTTCTCAGACACTGCAGATGCTCTGGGCTTCCCAAGTGTTTCCCCAAGCCAAGCACTCCTCATTCAGCCCTATGATGGCTTTCACGCTGAACTGTTCTGAAATAAAGAAACAGAAATAGGATTTTGAGTTTGAGAGTAAATATTTTGTGCATCAAAAGTATAGCTTCAGAAAAATAGAGTGGAGGGGAGGGGAGAAGAGAGAGAGGAGAAGTACAGGAGCCAGGCGGGGGAGCCAGGTACAAAGGTGGTGTTCAGGAATGACAGAGCCAGTTTTCAAACCACAGTCACCCGCACTGAAATCAAGAGACTTGCATTTTTTTTTATTTTTTGAAGATTTGATTTTTAATTTTATATTTTTACATCAAGATTTTTAAATTTTACTATTTTAATTTGAATAATTATTATAGTTTTGGTCACATGTCTGCAATACTGTTAATGTTTTTTCTTTTAATTGAATCACCATGAGATACACATGTTACAAAGTTGTTCATGATTCATTTTCAGGTTACAACATTCCAACACCTATCCCTTCACCAGTGTACATTTTCCAGCACCAATGTCCCCAGCATTGTCCCTGTCCACCCCAGGCTGCCTCTAAGGCAAGCTGTTTTCTTCCCTCTCTCTCCCTCCCTCCCCTTTAACACTATAGTTTGTGCATGTAGGTACTGAAACTTGTTTGCCCCCTTCCAGCACTCAGTTCTTGTCCAGAGTGATCATTTCCAGCTGTCCTTGCAAGAGACCCAAATTTCAACAAAAAGAAAGTTGCCTGGCAAGAAGGCAGAGTGAGGTGCAGAGGGGGGGCCAGTAATATGGGAGGGAACCTAGGAACAATGTTGAAGGGAAGTTGACATTTGTGGTGGGGTTGCTGTTGCAACATTGTAAGTCTAAAACTCAACTGTAACTCTCCAAATTTCAGTTTAATAAGATAAAGGTGAAAAAACTCAACGAAAAATGTCTGTTTTAGAGGCAGGCTAGAGGACCTGTGGAGAGAGGAAAACTTGGAAGATTGGAGATAGGGAATGCATGTTGGTAAAAGGATGGTGTTGGAACATTGTGTGATCGAATTCCAATCATGAAAAAACTTTGTAACTGTGCATCTCTGGGTGATTCAATTTTTTTAAAAACTATCCGTCATCTATCCATCCATCCATCCATCCATCCATCCATCCATCCATCCATCCATCCATCCATCCATCCATCCATCCATCCATCCATCCATCCATCCATCATTCATCCATCTATCCATCTATCTATCTGTCTATCTGTCTATCTGTCTATATGTCTATCTGTCTGTATGTCTGTCTCTCTGCCTGCCTGTCTGTCTGTCTGTTTGTCTATCACTTCAATCATAGCGCTGTTGCACTGCTGGGATAGTCCTTGGGACCTCCAACACCACTGGGAAAGAGCACTACCACATCATGGGACCAGAGAACTGAACCACTGGGCCCCCCTCACAGCTGAGAGAGTATGGCTAGGGGATCAGAATTGCCCCAGAATTGCCTGCTACCCTGCTACAAATAGCTTTGATATTCTCTTTGCTGCAAAGAAAGAAAGAGCTGGGAGAGTCCAGGCGGTGACTGGTTCTACCTAATACTTTCTGTTAAGGGCAATGGGTTAAGGGAACATGAGGGCTTTTTTTTTTACTTTTGTTTTCTTTTTTTATTAAATATTTTATTATACCACCCTGAGATACACAATTACAACGTTGTTCATGTTTAGAATTCTCGGTCACATAGTGTTCCAGCACCCCACCCTCCACCAGTGCCCATTTCCCACCACCAATGTCCCCAATTCCCTCCTCCCTCCTGTAGCCTGCCTAAATGGCAGGTTTTTTACTCTTTTCTCTCTTCCCCTCTCTTTTTTCCTTCTCTTATACATTGTGGGTTGCACTACATACACTTAGAGGCCATCATGCGTATTTTTTGCCTGAATAAATGGATGGTCTTTTTTAATTAATTAATTAATTTATGTTTTGACAATTACAAAAATGTTCATGTTTGGGTTTCAGCCACACAGTGTTCCAGCACCCATCCCTCCACCAGTGCCCATTTCCCCACCACCAATATCCCTGTTACCCTCCCCTCTCCCCTAGACTGCCTCCGTGGCAGGTTCTCTATCTCTTTTCTATCTTCTCTCTCTTCTCTCTCTTCGCTTACATGCTGTGGATTTTAATAGACTCGACAATTATTGGCACACTGTTCCTTTCTCTGTCTTACCTAACCTCTGCTCCCACACAGAGGTTAGTTGTGGTAGTTTCCATCTTTGGCAAGACCTCCAGATCCAAATTTTGCCTGACCTTGGATATTGGTATCATAATATGTATGTATGTGTATATATATATATATATATATATATATATATATATGTCATGCAAATAAATGCAGTCTCTCATCTGTCTCTCTTCTTCTGGCTAATTTGGCTAAACATGATCCTTTCCATGTCCATCCATTTATAGACAAATTTCATAACTTCATTTTTCCTAACAGAAAAGTAGGGATGGTGTTTCCGCTGGATGTTTTGGCTTCCCAGGGTATATTCCCAGGAGTGGTATGGCTGAGTCAAATGGGAGCTCAATTTCTAGTCTTTGGAGGAATGCCCATATTGCTTTCCAAAAAGGCTGTACCAGGTGACATTCCCACCAACAATGGATGAGTGTCCCCTTTTCCACGCATCCACGCCAGCACTTGTTGTTCTTGCTCTTTTGGATGTGTGCCAGTCTCTGTGGTGCAAAATGAAATCTAATTGTAGTTTTGATTTGCATCTCTCTGATGATTAATGATGATGAGCATTTTTTCATATGTCTTTTTGGCCATTCGAACTTCATCCTTGCTGAAGTTTCTGTTCATTTCTTATCCCCATTTTTTGATGGGATTGGTTGTTTTCTTACATGTGGGCTTCTAAAGGACCAGCTCTCAGCAAAGTAGAAATCTATTTCCCTGTGTGGGTAAGGCCTGGGACCACTACGCTTACCCTCGCCTTGGGACTGCATCAGCTTGGTTCCCTTACACCAATAGCACCTTTTCCATGGCAAGGGTGGCAAGTATGTGCCTGGACCTCTGGGTCCATATGCCTAGTCTTCTTGACTGCCTGCATAGCCTGACCTTCAAAGATATGTTTCTTTGTTGAATGACAATAATTAAAAAATCATATTCTGGCATGTTTCATAATTTACCTTCAAAGATTTGAAAATAAATTTGGACCTTGTGTTTTATGCACTAAATAGAACCCCTATGGTTTAGGAAAGTAGATTATTAGTGAATTTACATATTCATAGATTCCAGGAAAATCTGGATCAGACCTCTAGAGGACGGGTCACAGACAGATTATAACTGAGTATTTTTTGATATTTCAGTAACAGAGAATTAAGGGAAACTGACACCCTTCATTCAGACAGTCTCAGGATTCCAAGTTCCGAAGAATTCCAAGGTTGCAAGGTAGAAGTGGCAAGGTGGGGCCTTGGTTCTTGCCTCCCAAAAGAGAAGTCTTCTAATTGGCTTAGGAGACTCTGGCCAGAAAGGAGTGACAGAACTTTTATTGAATGGTGAAAGAATGAAGAATACACTCCAGATATGCTTCGTGCCAGCTAGCCTGAGAGAGGGCTATGCGGATGGCTGCATGATTTTATCTGACCAACTGTCTCTGTTTCTGGTTTCTGAGGGTTCCATTTATCCCAATCCCAGCATGGCTTCTTACAAATCCTGTTCATCTACCCAGTGCAGGATGCACTAAGCTGTGTAAAGATGGGAATTCTGCTTATGTCCCCTTTGTTAGTCAAATTCCTTTTTTGGAATTTAAGATCCCACACCCCATGTATGACTCAACCACCCCACTGGTAAGTTTCACTGCTATAACAGAATCTAGTCAACTGAATCCCAAGCGGTCAATGAGTCCTGATTATGGAAGGTCTCAAAGTAAAAGTCAGAGAAAAACAAACTCTAAAGTGACAGACTCTAATTCTCAACGTAATGTCCCAAAAATATTTTCATTAATAGATGAAAAATTTTAAGCAAACAGCTAAATAAAACTTTATCTAGTAATTCATATCACACATACAGGACATAATTTCAATATAGCAATTTGCTTAAAAAGAATAGGTTGCTGGATTGATATTACAGTGGGTACAGCACTTACCTTGCAAGCAGTTAATATGAGTTTGACCCCTGGGTCCCCCATGAGTGATCCTTGAGCACAAGGATAGGAGTAATCCCTGAACACTGCAGGTATGGCCCCAAACCATAAAACTAAAGCAACAGCAATAAAATAATATATTGTAGAATTCACTGTGTGCTTGCCTTAAGGACTTTTGCTAGAAAAACAAGATTGCTCCATACTTTAGTTTGCATGAGCCCTACCTAGTAATCTGTAATAATTCAGAATCCTTAATTCGCCACAAACCACCAATGGTCCAAAACGCATACCATGAAAAAATAAATTAGAATGGAAAGTCTGATCTAATGGTTATAGTTGTTAGGGTGCTTCCCTAAGAAAGGCAACAGAACTGGAAAGTTTGTCTACAGAACTGAGCTTAGGATGGTGGAGGTGGCTGGGAAGGTCTCTGGGGCATTGGTGGAGAGAAGTACACACTTTGGGTATGTTTTACTCACCACAAAAGTGAACAAGTGAAGATGAGGTATGCATGAAACTGTCAACAACAGTATTGTAAATCTTGGTACTTCAATAAAAATGGGAGGGAAAAAATGAAATATTCATTAAACTATGCAAGTAACATAAAATACCTTATCAATAAAACTAATATAATTCCAATACTAATAACCAATTATTATTACTATTGTCATTGTCAGGTTGACTCCAAGCTGCACGAAGAAGGTTCAGGAGTCCCACCATTGTCGGGGAATGCGCCGGGGTCCCCGACAGTGTCAGGTCAGAGGTTGTCTTCTACCTCCGAGGACGCCAGGAGAAAGATGAAAACTCACGAGTCCGGGTGCAGTTCCAAAAATGGCTTTTAATAGTACAAAAGCTCTTCCACAGCACTCCAATATAATGAACAAACTCTAGCTCTGGTCCGAACTTAGACCATACAAAAGAGCCTAAGTCTCCCACCAAAGAGAGAGGATGTCACCCGAGCTGAGTCCTACCCTGAAGGAGCAAAAGGCCAAAGCCAAAAGCCAAAAAAGCAGGGAGCCAAAAAGCTGAAGGCTGAGGAACCAAAAGGTAAAAGGTGGAGGGGCCTCAAGTCAGCCCCTTATATACACCAAAGTAATCCAATCGGGAGGTTGTCATGCCAACAAAGAACCCTAAACAGAGTGTAGTGCCACACCCTATTGCAGGTATAAACAAAGGTTACACCAAGGACTAATCCCGAGATTATCTCTTATGTAAAACACTGGAGAGAGGGGGCTGATATAAAGTAATACATCTTAACTTCATGAGCTTCATATAATCTAGATGGTACCCACAAGGTCCTTCTTATTATTATCTGCACCAGGGTGATTCTGAGTATCTTGTTCTCATGTACTGAAAGGGTCATACTCGCCTGCTTAGAGCAAACTAGTATGATCCTTCCTATAGTCTTCCTTTAGTCTCAGCGTAGCCAGGGTGGTAGTCTCCTGGTAAATTCTAACTGTCCCACGTTGGGTGCAGTGGGTATAAAGAGGAGCTGTGCCCAATCTAGAAAACATAGAAGTCTTAGTAGATGTATAAGTCAGAAGTTATTCAATCAAGGTGACTTCTGTAACTGCCACACCCTCTAGAAGTGTTTACATATAAGAGAGATCTCATTAGAATGAACCTTGGCTTAAATAAGATTAAGCTGGGAGTGAGCAAAACAACAAAACTCCCAGATTAGCTAAACATGTCCTCCAACACACCATGATTTTCATGCTTTTGGTTCAATGAATGCTGTTTGGGTCCTGCAGTGCTGGGAATACCTAGACAGCCTGGGTAGTGCTTGGGGACTCCAGGGTCACATCTGGCAGTGGTCAGGGGTCTCCAGGGCTGCAGCCAGCAACGTTCTGGGAACCAATTTGTGCTGGGAATCAAACCTTGGTTGGGTACATGCTAACCATTGTATTAGCTCCTGCCCCTCTGCTATTACTTTATTCCCATCATTTTTTCAGGGTCTAACATTTCTGGTCATTCCTGTTTTATTTCACATCTTATTTATGGTCTCCACGTGTTCTCATGATAAAATATTCAGTATGACTTTATTCATTTGTTTCTCAATGATTTACTTTGTCATTTCCTATGGTGAATATTTCAATTTGCTTCCAATTTTGCTGAACACCTTCATTCCTTTAACTCTTTTGGATTACTAAGTTAGATTCCTTTAATTCTGAGCATTGCTTTTCTTTTTTTAATTGAATCACCATGAGATAGATGGTTACAAAGGTGTTCATGATCGGGTTTCAGTCACCTGATCATGAACAGTGTTCCAACACCCATACCCCGACTAGTGCACATTTCACAATACCAATATCCCAATGTCCCCAAAACCCATGGGTCTCTTTCAGTGAGGACACAGATACATCCTTTAAGAAGAGTGTAATTAAGGGTCAGAAGACAATGACATTTTCATTCAGTCCAAATAACTAAATGATATTAAGATGGAAAAAATTTTTATGAGAAGTTGTGAAGGTGTTTGGAATATTTGTGCAAACAAATGAACAAGCAAACCTAGTAATCTTTCAGAGCTCAGAGAAGAGCTTATGAAGTCCTTTGTAAGGAAGAAAGGATGAAAGGAAAGAAAACAGAAAATGAAACAGCTTCATAACATCACCCCAAGGGTAATATTAAGCTGGAGGTTGTACAGGGGGAAGGGGATTGTTGGATGTCAGGCCTAGCTAGTTTGGGAGCTTTGCTGTCTTATCCACTCACAGCTTAATCTATTTACCTGTTCTTAAGCCAGGGTTCATACTCATGAGATCTCTCTTCTATGTAAACACTGATGGAGAGTGTGGCAGTTACAGAAGTCACCTTGACTCTGAATGAGTATCTTCTGACTTATTATTATACATATACTAAGACTTCTATGTATCTAGATTGGGCACAGCTCCTCTTTATATCCACTGGACTCAGCGTGGGACAGTTAGAATTTACCAGGAGACCACCACCCTGGCTATGTTGAGACTATTGTTTAAGATTATAGGAAGAATCATACTAGTTTGCCCTCAAGCAGGTGAGTGTGACCCTTTCAGTATAAGATACTCAGAATCACCTGGTGCAGATAGTAAGAAGGGCCTTTGGGTACTATCTAGATTACATGAAACCCATGAAATTAAGATGTATTACTTTATACCAGCCCCCTCCAGTATTTTACATAAGAGATAATCCCAGAAGAAGGGATTAGTCCTTGGCATAATTCTTTGTTTATACCTCTAGTAGGGTGAGGCACCACCCTTCTATATTCTTCTATTATCTAGAAGCTGTTTAGGGTTCTTTGTTGACAGGACCCTCCCTGAAGATAGGATAACTTTTGTGTCCCCTTTATAAAGGGACTGACTTGAGGTACTGCTCTCTCTTTGGTAGGACTCCTCCCTGGCGGGCTCCTCTTTGTGCAACTCCTCTCTGGTGGGATCCTCTTTGGTAGAACTCTCTCTGGTGGAATCCTCTTTGGTAGGAGACTTGCACACTCATGTTTGGTCTAAGTTCTGACCAGAGCTAGAGCTCTTTCATTATATTGGATTGTGGTGGTAGAGCTTTTGTGCTATTAATAGCCTTTTTGGAACTGTGCCGGACTCGTGAGTTTTCATTCGTTCCCCGTGGCCTCAGAGGTAGAAGAAAGGTAGAAGAGAACTTATGTCCTGATACTGTTGGGGACCCCAGCGGCTCCCCAACAGGGTATAACATGAGTTTACTCATGGGGCCCTATTTCAATCTCCAGTGCACATACCTCAAGCACAACAAGGTGTAGTTATGGAGGCCCTGTCTCTGCAAGGCAGGTAGGTGATGGAAAATAGGTAATAGACAGCAAACAGCCAGTGATTAGTGTGAGGTAATGGAGACAGGATACAGGATGAACAGGGAGAGCAATATCAATAGACTACCCAGTGGCAGAAAAGCCTAATTACAGCAATGAGAAAATATTCCAGAAATTCTATGATGGACTGCATGGTTTCCCTTTTACATCAGGGGCAGTGAGCACAAGCCAGTTGCAGGTATCACTGAGCGACTACCTCATACATTCATTAGGACAGTTTAACATATCAAAACCACGCACACTGGTGCCTTGTCTATTTCACAGCCACCACAAGACAGCAGTCAGAACCTCTGGCCCAAGGCATTTATTTCCTTCCACTGGGAGAGGAGAATGAAAGGCAAAAAGGAAAAATGGGAAACTGAAGCAATAAAAGGCAAAATGGAGGCTAAACAGATAGCATGGGCAGAGGCTCATCTCATGCATTTGTAGAAAAAATAAGCTTTGGTAGAAGAAATTGTAGCAAAATGTTTCCCAATCTGAGGATTGGCCATATATATATATATATATATATATATATATATATATATATATATATATATATATATGGTCTATATATATGTGCATTTGTAGACTCCACTTTGTTTTTTCTTTTTTTGCTTTTTTTGGGGGGTCACATCAGCAATGCTCAGGGGTTACTCCTGGCTCTTTGCTCAGGGAATTAGTCCTGGCGGTGCTCAGGGGGCCATATAGAATGCCGGGAATCGAACCCAGGTCGGCCGCATGCAAGGCAAATGCCCTACCCCTGTGCTATTGCTCCGATCCCGTAGTCTCCACTTTGATCCCTGACACCACATGGTCCTTTCAGCATAACCAGGTGCAAACCTAAGGCCTTCAAACATCCCTGGTGACTCTGGAAGCCCCAAGCACTGAGCATCTCTGGGGTGATCCTGAAGGCAACTGAACACCTCTG
The DNA here is from genome assembly GCA_021461705.1 of Cryptotis parvus. Lineage (NCBI taxonomy): Eukaryota > Metazoa > Chordata > Mammalia > Eulipotyphla > Soricidae > Cryptotis > Cryptotis parvus. Next base: position 42,166 of record JAJIBD010020880.1, read on the forward strand.
GACCGTTCAGTGTACCCCTGGCACTGCAGGACCCTGTGGCACCCTATTCTTAGTCCATCACATTAAGCCTAAAGGACAGCTGGCCAAGAATCAATAGAAGGGATCCCAGGTGGGACCTCAGGTCTCCCAGTAGCACTTGGAAGCTCTCCCAGAAAGGAAGCAAAATGAACGTAGTTGTGGTGTTCCCTTTTGGACCCCACTGCCTACAGGTGCCAGAGTCTCTCTGCTGTTTTCCCTTTTCCTTAATCCAACAGTCTCTTTGACCTAAACTGGATGCTTGAATTTATTTTCCTTTTTAAAGAAACAAACAGTCCTTTATACTCCTTACACAAACTGTTTCTGATAAAAGCCCAAGAATCAGGGGGCAGGGTTGTGGGTGTTGTGTGGATGCAGGCAGCTTTGTATACTTGGGCTCTCATACTCAACTCCAGACAGGTTGGCTGAGGATCACTGGGCACCCAGGCACCCCGTCCATCCATCCACCCACCTACCCACCCTGTTACTGCCCACCCATCCATCCATCCATCCATCCCTCCGTCCCTCTATCTCTCCATCCCTCCATCCCTCCATCCCTCCATCCCTCCACCCACCACCCACCCATCCACCCATCCAGCCAGCCATCCCTCCATCCATCCGTCCATCCATCCATCCATCCACCCATCCACCCCACCCACCCATCCATCCATCCATCCATCCATCCATCCACCTATGCATCCATCTATCTATCCACCCACCTACCCATCCAACTATGCACCCACCCATCCATTCCCAAAAAGAAAATTAACAAAACAGTCTGCAAAAGCCTGATAGAGTTCCTATTAACCCCACTCAACACAATTAAGAAAGCCAGAAGCCCCCTGAAATAATGGATGTTTAAAAATACAGAGAGGCCCAAGCACACAAAACCTCTCAACTCTACCCAACAAAGAATTCAAAGTGACAGAGCAAGGATGTTCATTGAAATGAAGAGAACAATAGAAGAAAATGTAAGAAAACTTTAATCAGAAGTCACTGAATCAAAGAACTTAGTAGAATAATAATAAAAGCAATCAGAGAGCACAACGGAGGGAACAATATTACTGAAGAAGAGGAATGTATCTGTGTGCTTAAGAACAAGATTCAAAATTATCCATAAAAAAACAGAAGGTAAAAATCAATGAAGAAAGCATCAGAAATTTAAGGAGCCACAAGAAAAACAATATCTTAATTGTCCCAGGTGACATGAAAGAGAAAAGAAATATAAGCTTTGGTAGAAGAAATTGTAGCTAAGTGTTTCCCCAAATCTGAGAATTGACTATATATATAAAGCACAAACAGGGCCAAACATAATCAATACAAACAGCAAATCATTGAGACACACTATAGTTAAAGTGACAAGTGTCAACTATAGACGTATAAACCCAAAAACAACAAGAACAAAAAAAAAAACATTACCTACAGAGCAGCCTCTCTGAAATTTATAACAGATCATTCAAGAAACACTAAAGGGTATGATACAACCAACATATAGAATGAAATAGGCATTCAAGCAAAAATCCTCTAAGAGCTGAGTTATCATTCAAGTCTGAAGAAGCAATACAAAACTTCAACGACAAACTGAAGCTAAAGAAGCTCATGAACACTAAACGAGTATTTTAATATATGCTGAACAGGTTTTAAGAAGCAAATAATATGCTAAAGAAATGGGGATTATACTAATATATAGAATCTGCACAAAGTAATAGCTACTTCAAAAATTTCCTTAAAATTAAATGGCCTGAATTCACAATCAAAGACACCAAGTGGCTGGATGGATCAGAAAATTGAACCAATGGGGAGAAAAAGGAAAGAAAGTTAAACCAAGCAGTCTGCTGCTTCATATGAATTTCATATGTGTTCATGAAACACATAAAAGTCATCATAATAGATATGGGCTCAAGACAAAAGATTAGAAAACCATCATATAGGTAGGTGACAATTAAAAAGGCCGAGGTAGCCTATTGGGGCCATGTGGGATGTCAACAATATTGGACTCTGTCTAGTTCCCTGGTCACACTCAGTGGATTGATGATGATAAACAAAAGCCATGAGTCAATACAAGTAATCCAAAAGCTTTTTACTTCACACCATCAGTTAAGCACACTTTGCCACCACCACACATGCTGACAGACTCCCACAGACCCAGAGCTGCCGACATGGCGCTTTGACAATGTGCTCTGATCAAGACGTCACCCCACACACATGTGTGCACATCTTGACCAAACTGCTTTGTCTCCTCCAGCCCGCCAAAGCAAAAGCAAAAAAAAAATACTCTTGTGAGCTTGCCTTCACAAAGCAGAAACCAGTTCTCTCATGCAAGTCCCCAGGTGAGCCACACCTCTGGCTCAAACTTAAGAGATGCTATCAGAACATTGTTGCCTTCTACCAGACCAGTTTCTAACGCAAACACCATAGAGAGGGGGCAGCATAGAAAACTAGACCCGAGATAAAATATCTATAGTGTGTACTTTCATGGGGGGAATCACATCATATAATTTAAACTATGTTCTCCATGTTAGATTGATATCTTCATCCCCACAAGGTCTTTGCTCAGTCTACTCTGCTCCAGGGCAATTTCTTAAGTGCTCTTGCTCTCTATTTACTGGGAGGTCCTACAGGCTTTTCTCGGGTAGGAAAAGTCACTGTCGCCTTTCTTTTGATTTTATTTTTTGTCTGTTTCTTTTTCTTTATTTAAACATCATGATTTACAAAGTACAAAATTTTTCACAACACAGTTTTTAGAAAGATTCATTGCGCAATATACCAATCCCACTACCAGTGTGCTGCCATCAAAGACTCTCATTTCCCAACCAACCCGCATCCCCATGTCTGCTACCTTAGCTGGCACTAATTATATTGACCATTACGGCCCATAGAGGCCCCATTCACTCTCAATGGAACAGACATCTCTAAATGCAGCAGTTAATGTGTACCTAGGTCGAGAAGTCAACATGAGGAACCACCTAAAACCTGAGCTGCGCGGGAGGAAGAGAGCAGCATGGAATGCCTTCAAAGGCATTGAAGAAATAGCTAAAAGGACAAAGAATCTCCGGATCCGGACACATCTCTTCGACTCCACCATTCTCCCTGCATTATCATATACCTCAGAGACCTGGGCCTACAAAAGCAGGATGAGAATGGTATTCAGGTCTCCCTAAGAGGAATCTAAAGAGCTATGCTTGGAATATCACGCCTCACTCAAGTGAAAGAAGGAATCCGCAGTTCCAACCTCCGTCGCTATTCCAGAATCAGGGACACTGTCTCATTTGCCAAGGCATCGAAAATCAGATGGGTGGGACATGTAATGCAATTTGGAGATGACCGCTGGACTAGAGCCATTACAGACTGGATGCAAGTGATGTCAAAAGACCACGTGGCCGCCCACCTACAAGATGGTCAGACTTCTTTGTCAAGACCCTGAAGGAACGGTTTGAGGCTCTTCATATTCCTGAATCAACCAGATGCCATTGGGCTACATTGGCACGTGATAGGGTCCAATGGAAATGTTACTGGCACCCGCTCGAGCAAAATCAATGAATAATGGAATTCAAGTGATCAAGTATTATGTGCGGAATCTGGCCAATTTCTGTTCTTGCATTCATTTTTTTTATTTTATTAAATATTTTATTATACCACCATGAGATATACAATTACAACGTTGTTTATGTTTTGAGGTTTTGGTCACATAGTGTTCTAGCACTCCGCCCTCCACCAGTGCCCATTTCCCACCACCAATGTCCCCAGTTCCTCCCCCTCCCATAGCCTGCCTCTTTTCTCTCTCCCTCTCTCTCTTTTCCTTCTATTACACATTGTCGGTTGCACTACATACACTTAGAGGCCATCATGTGCATTTTTGCCCTGTATTTAATGCTCTGTTCTAGGGTTGGTATATCACCATGCACAAAAATCAAATAAAAATGGATTAAAGATCTCAATATCAGACCTGAATCCATAAAATACATCCGAAGAAAATATAGGAAAACCCTTCACGAAATTGAAGCTAAAAACATCTTCAAAGAAGAAACACCACTAATAAGCTAGAAGAAAAGATAAATGTATGGGACTATATGAAGCTAAAAAGTTCTGCACCTCAAAAGAAACAGTGACCAAGATAGAAAGACAGTTCACAGAATGGGAAAGAATATTCACCCAATACCCATCTGATAAGGGGTTTATATCCAGGATATATCAGGCACTGGTAGAACTTTACAAGAAGAAAATAACCAACCCCATCAAAAAATGGGGAGAAGAAATGAACACAAATTTCAGCAAGGAAGAAGTTCGAATGGCCAAAAGACATATGAAAAAATGCTCATCATCATTAATCATCAGAGAGATGCAAATCAAAACAACAATGTGATATCATTTCACGCCACAGAGACTGGCACATATCCAAAAGAGCAACAACAACAAGTGCTGGCGTGGATGCGGAGAAAAGGGGACACTCATTCACTGTTGGTGGGAATGTCAACTTTTACAACCTTTCTGGAAAACAATATGGACATTCCTCCAAAGACTAGAAATTGAGCTCCCTTTTGACCCAGCCATACCACTCCTGGGAATATACCCTGGGAAGCCAAAAACACACAGCGGAAACACAATCCTCACTTTTATTTTCATAGCAGCACTATTCTCAATAGCCAGAACCTGGAAACAACCAGTATGCCCGAGAACTGATGACTGGATAAAGAAACTGTGGTACATCTACACAATGAAATACTTTGCAGCTGTAAGGAAAAAATGAAGTTATGAAATTTGCCTATAAATGGATGGACATGGAAAGGATCATGTTGAGTGAAATTAGTCAGAAGGAAAGAGAGAGATATAGAATGACTGCATTTATTTGCATGACATAAATATATCAGGTGGTCTTACCAAAAGTGGAAATTAACACAAACGTGTGGGAGTCAAAGGTTAGGTAAGACAGAGAGGGAACATGTGTGAATAAATGTTGAAAGGGCTAATACTTTTCTTTTGATTTTTTTTAGAGTTAATTTTTCCTAAGGGTGGTCCCGATTTCATAGCCAGCATGGACTATTGCTGGTACCATTCAGTCCCACACAGGGACTTTGGGGTAAAAGGAGTCTAACCAATTTAGATAGTACTGGGCTTACAATAGAAAATATGATGGAATTCCAGGAACCATTAATTAGAGTCAAACTGACAAGTGCCTGTAACTGCCCCACACTCCTTTCGTGTTTACACAAGAAAGAGATCTCTTTGGAATAAAGTTCTGGGCTAAAGATATTCAAATAGCTTACATGAGGAGGAGAAGAATTCCAAATGCAAAGATCCAGGGCTAATAGGTGGCCATGCTTATATCAGATGCAAGAGAAGCCAGCTTATATCAGATGCAACAGATTCAGACAAAAAAAAAGTAATGAAAGATAGTGATGATCGAAGGGAATATATGTCAAGAAGACAACAGTAGTGAATATATATGCACAAAATGAGGGAGCTTCAAGAAGTGCAATGCAACTATTATCAGGCCTGAAGGAAATTATCAACGCATTAGAGTACAATAGAGTAGTGACTTAAATACTACCTTTCCACCTTTAGATAATTCAACTAGACAGAGAATTAGTAAGAAAATAGATGCACTAAAGTATAAAATAAAACACCAGGATTAATAGACACTCATGGTGGTCTCCATTTTCCCTAAGTTACCTATACTTTCTTTCCCAGTGCACATGGGTCTTTCTCTTGGATTGACCACATGCTGAGTCACAAAACAAGCCTATAACAAAATTAACAAAATATAATCATATAAATATCCTCTTAGATCACACTACTGTTTATGAAGCTAACCTAAACATAAAAATGGGAAAATTCAAATACCTGAAAGTTGAGCAACACATTACTTAATCATAACCTGGTCATAAGAAAATCAATGAAATAAAATTATTCCAGTATACAAAGTAGAATAGAGATGTGAGCTACTGGAACTTTCAGGACTCAGTGAAAACAATACTTAGAGGGAAGGTCAGAGGTCTACAGATTTTCATCAGGAAAAAAAACAGGTAAATGAGCTAACCTGAAACCATAAGAAATTAGAAAAAGAATAACAGATTAAGCCCAAAGTAAGTAGGAGGTAA